>SJYX01005924.1:332708-365405 GCA_006410675.1 Oreotragus oreotragus | reverse complement strand
TGATGTAAGAAAGTACCAGCTCATCTCTATACAGTTCTAAGTTTAATAACTGTGATGCTCTCTCTCCAACTATATCCAAGTTTATTAGACTAATTTTAAAAGAACCAGAAGTCAAATGAGAGATTATAGTCTTTCTAAAATTTAATTTTGCTTTCCATAAAATTTAGAGCAACATAATCATTTAAACAATAAAAACTTAAATAACACAAAATCTTTTTTATTCATCTTCATTCTTATTCTTATTCCCAAAGTTTTTCATGGCATGTTTCAGTACAATTCAACATGGTAAAATAAGTCAGTGAAGAAAAGCCAGGGGAAGCAAGCCAGGGATAATGTTTACGCCCAGAACTCTTGCCATTCAGCACAACTCAGATACTAGAAATAGACCATTGATTTGTTTCTAAATTTCCCATTAATAGCATCCCAACCAAAGATTCACAAAGATTCACAAGCCTAATGCACACTGAAGACCCCAAAGCTCTAAGGAAAAAAAACATGGACCAATAAACACATCCTGGTATATTTTCAGAGCAGGGCTTACCAGTGGGCCACAGGCCAATGAGATAATCCTATGCCTTCAGTAAGTCAATTCCTGGAGAGGGAATATAAAAACACAACTAAGCCTCATCCACAAGACCAGTGAGGATCCGTGATAAAATTGTGACCTCCAATAATGAGCCTATTTTCTGGTAAATTTGCTTTTAACGGTAATTAGTTCTATTCTGAGCAATATGTTTAGGGAAGTCAGGAAGACCTTAATTTATATTACTCTGCCCACAGAAACCACAATTTATAAGCAAATGAATTTCCTCACACAAGAAAGGAGAGGGTAGACTCCATTCCCCTTTAAGAAAACAGACTTTTATGACCAAACACCAAATCATCAAGACTACCTGTAAGAAACTAGTTATGAATTCTTTCTTCTATTACATCATAAAATTTTAGGATATCCAACTGGGGTGATGCTACAATCTACTGGATAACCAATTACTTCAAAAGAAGATTTTGAAAGAGTACAGCCAATTAAATTATTTTTAAGCATATATACCCAAAGGCTAAGTAAAAAAAAAAAGATTGCTCAAAAGCAGGGCATTACTAGCCAAGTCCAAACCCAGTGTGAGGTATGCAATAGAATACAAGTTCTGTGATGTTTTTACACCAAGCTAAAATTTAAGAACATTCTAATCAGGATCTGCATATATGATCACAAGGGAAATGTTTGACTGTTTGACAAAAGATTCAGGATTATTAATGACATTAATTTACTTCAAATGCAGCTTTAAGATATCTGCTTTAATGTTTAGTAATAGCTTATATTCATGGGGTCGCAAAGAGTCAGACACGACTGAGCGACTGAACTGAACTGAACTGAATAGCTTATATCTAGTTATTTTAACAGAGTTCTATCTTTATATAAATTGTTATGGAAAAGCTACATTTAAATCAGGAAGCTAAAGTCAACCAGGGTGGGCTCCCTAGTTTAGCGCACATCCAGAGCTCATTCGCGCCACCTAATGAGGGCACATCTAGACCTCGGTAGCAGTTTTAGAGTAAGGAATAGAGAACCTTGGAATTTGAAACTTCAAAAACAAAACTGTGACATGGAGCTTCAGGAAAAGCTCACATAAAATACTGCCTCGCATTCAGAAAGTACAACACCAAAGTAAAACATGCCAACCTAATTTTATCACAAGAAAATAAAGAGTTGAGGGAATAAGGAAAAGAAATACTTTTTAGGGCTTTTTTCCAATCATAAAAATGACACATGCTCAAAATAAAATTTCAAAAAGATGAGAAAAGAAAAAGATAAATATCATCTATAATGCCAGCACCCAGTGATGCCAGCCCACTGATATTCTGATCTGTAAACACATGAGTAGCTATTTAAATATATAGATGAGATGAGATCATACTGTAGAGTACAAACTGTTTAGCAATATGTTCTTTTCATACAAATTCTAATGTGGACATTCATGTCAATAAACATAGCACTATACCATCTTTTTTAATAGCCATATAACATTCTATCATGTAATATTTCCTAATTTTGTTAAATAATTCACTCAAGACGGTCGTTTTCTCATTGCTGTAAACCACAGTGTAAACACATCTTCTCATTCATTAACACACACTTAACTGACCATTAGGATAAATTATTAAAAGTGGAACTTTTGGATTCTAAGGTGTTGAAGAGTGCTTTTTTTTGTTTTCCCCAAAAAAAGGCACAATAAACATTCCTCACACTTGAAATGCAGGTGAGGTGACTATTTTCCTTCCAGAAACCTTCACCGATACTGAATGTCATCAACCTTTGCAGATAGTTTAGTGAGTAAAGGAACAGTTCAGAGGAAGAGTTCTACAGCCGGGTTCAAATTTTAGCTCTGCCATGGACTAACTCTATGACCTCTGGAAAGTTAACATCTCTGCAGATTTCTGTGAAACAGAGACTGTGTCATTATACCTACAATAAAGGGTTATTTTTAAGGATTAAATGAGTTGCTACAACACCTGATACACAATAAGGACAAAATAAATATTCACTCATTATATTAGATAGTGCCCATCTGAAAGTGAAAACAAAGTTCATTTTTTAATTAATTTATTTACTTTAATTGGAGGCTAATTACTTTACAATACTGTACTGGTTTTTGCCAAACATCAACATGAATCAGCCACGGGAGCACATGTGTTCCCCATCCAGAACTCCATCCCATCCTGCAGGGTCATCCCAGTGCACCAGCCCTGAGCACCGTCTCATACATGGAACATGGACCAGCAATCCGCTTCACATATGATAATATACACGTTTCAACACTACCCTCTCAAATCATCCCACCATCGCCTTCTCCCACAGAGTCCCACAGAGTTCTATACATCTGTGTCTCTTTTGCTATCTTGCCTATAGTATCATCATTACCATCTTTCTAAATTAAATATATAAACGTTAGCATACTATATTGGTGTTTTGCTTTCTGACTTACTTCACTCTGTATAACAGGCTCCAGTTTCATCAACCTCATTAGAACTAATTCAAATGTGTTCTTTTTAATGGCTGAGTAATATTCTATTGTGCATCTGTACCACAGCTTTCTTATCCATTTGTCTGCTAATGGACATCTAGGTTGCTTCCATGTTCTGGCTATTGTAAACAGTGTTGCAATGAATATCAGGGTACACGTGACTCTTTCAGTTCTGGTTTCCTCGGTGTGTATGCCCAGTAGTGGGATTGCTGGGTCATATGGGCAGCTCTATTTCCAGTTTTTTAAGGAATCTCCACACTGTTCTCCATACTGGCTGTACTAGTTTGCATTCCCATCAACAGTGTAAGAGGGTTCCTTTTTCTCTGCACCCTCTCCAGCACTTACTGTTTGTAGACTTTTTTGATAGCAGCCGTTCTGACTGGCATGAGATGATATCTCACTGTGATTTTGATTTGCATTTCTCTGATAATGAGTGATGTTGAGCATCTTTTCATGTGTGTGTTAGCCATCTATGTCTTCTTTGGAGAAATGTCTGTTTAGTTCTTTGGCCTATTTTTTTGATTGGGTCGCTTATTTTCTGGCATTGAGCTGCAGGAACTGATTTGTACATTTTTGAGGTTAATTCTTTATCAGTTGCTTCGTTTTCTGTTATTTTCTCCCATTCTGAAGGCTGTCTTTTCACCTTGCTTATAGTTTCCTCCATTGTGCAAAAACTTTTAAGTTTAATTAGGTCCCATTTGTTTATTTTTGTTTTTATTTCCATTATTCTGGGAGGTGGGTCATAGAGGATCCTGCTGTGATTTATGTCAGAGAGTGTTTGCCTATGTTTTCCTTTAGGAGTTTTATAGTTTCTGGCCTTACGTTTAGATCTTTACTCCATTTTGAGTTTATTTTTGTGTATAGTGTTAGAAAGTGTTCTAGTTTCATTCTTTTACAAGTGGTTGACCAGTTTTCCTAGCACCATTTGTTAAAGAGATTGTCTTTTCTCCATCGCATATTCTCGCTTTCTTTGTCAAAGATAAGGTGTCCATAGGTGCATGGATTTATCTCTGGGCTTTCTATTTTGTTCCATTGATCTATATTTCTGTCAAAGTTCATTTTTTAATTTGCATTTATTTGATTCTTACTGGGATTAAACATGGGCCCTTTAATTTTAATAAACTATTTTTACTTTATTGGTCATTTTTTTTAAGTAGTCAATCATATCATTTACAAATAATAGTGACTTCTGATATCTTCATATTTTATTTTTCTGGGATAACTGCATTGGTTAGAATTTGTAAAACAAAGTTGAGTAAAAGTTGTGGTCTTACATACACTTATACATTTGTACATATATATCCTTATATTCTTCATGACTTTATGGTAACAAAAGCATTTTTAAAGTATTCCAAAATTCAAAAGTATAAAAAAGTTATGGTATAGTTTTTTAAATATAGGATCCTATAAAGTAACTGTTAAATATAAATTCTGCATTGTTTATAAATTGTGGCATTTAATCATGGCATTCCTTTGGGAAAAATGTCTTCTTTGATAGTTAAAAACAAATCTTTATTAACTAAATTTGAATACATCTTTAATAAAGATCATAGTAATATTTAATGCTAGGAACATGAAATATAAAATTTAAAAACTGTTATATTACTCAAATTAGAAAAGTAAAGGAAATTCAAAAAACAATAATGTAGCTTGCCCAATGACCCCAAATCAACTATATTTTGTTAAAGAAATATATGCTGCTGCTAAGTCACTTCAATTGTGTCCGACTCTGTGTGACCCCATAGACGGCAGCCCACCAGGCTCCCCCATCCCTGGGATTCTCCAGGCAAGAATACTGGAGTGGGTTGCCATTTCCTTCTCCAATGCATGAAAGAGAAAAGTGAAAGTGAAGTCGCTCAGTCTGTCAGACTGTTAGCGACCCCATGGACTGCAGCCCACCAGGCTACTCCGTCCATTGGATTTTCCAGGCAAGAGTACTGGGGTGGGGTGCCATTGCCTTCCCCAAAAGAAATATATAAATAACAGAAAAATTTTAAACCACCATTTGTAACCAAAAAATATTGAGCCATTTAACTTTAAGTATCTGCATTTGGATCTAGTATTTTTGACTCTTAGTGTTTTTTCATCCTAAAACATCATGTAAATTTCAAAAGAAAGACTCCATTTCTCACAGTTCACACATACACCCACATTTTGAGAAGGAGCCTGAATTACCTCTAGATATCAAAGCCTTCAGTACAAATTAAGCCCCTTAATTGCTAATCCTCAATTTAGGGCTACTAAAGTCACAGAACATGTTAGTTTTCTTTTTTTAAGTTAAATAACAGAAAAGACACTCTATTAAAACTCAATACTAAGTCAAATATTCCGAAAGATCTTCCCCAGGTCTTAACAAAATGTATGGGCCTGCTTTCTGTTTAGGCTTCCCCAGTGGCTCAACGGTAAAGAGTCTGCCTGCAATGCAGGAGTTGCAGGAGATTCAGTTCCAATCCCTGGGTCAGGAATATCCCCTGGAGAAGGGCATGGCAACCCACTCCAGTATTCTTGCCTGGAATATCCCAAGGACTAAGGAGCCTGGCGGGCTACAATCCATAGGGTCGCAAGAGTCGGACACGACCAAAGCAACTTCACACAGCACGCTTTCTGATAGCCTGAGAGCTACAAACCTAGCAACAAGATTATGAAACAGAATAAAAGCATTATTTACTGGGCACTTAAAATGAGCCAGACCCTATGCTATGAGCTAAGCTACAGTCATTATCTCGTTCACCTAGTAAGCAAAATACCGTCATCCCACTGGCTTCACACTGGCTTTGCCACAGAGTCTTTCCAAAGCACCCTGAACACAGACTGCAAATTGTTGTTTGGGAGTCATGACTGACCAGCTGTTCTCTGAGGAAAAAAGAGGAACTATCAGGGCCACAGGCACTGCAGACACATGTGGAGCTGGGAGTGGTGAAAGACTGATTACTGGAGATCACGACAACCAGCAAGTAAGAGTGACCATACCCCAGGGCACTGGACAAGGCAAAATGACACTTAAATACGACCAGACGACCTTCCTTTCCTGGAATACTATCTTTGAATAAGAGTGAGCATGGCTAAGAAATACTGGGTTTGCTGTCCTACAGAATGTAAAACAAGGGAAGTTTAGGAGACAAAACACACTAATTCAATGAAGCAAAACCCATGGATAAGTTATAGCCCTTTCAATAAAAGACGCTTCAAATTTAAACAACCTAAGTTTTCTTTATTCTTTAATATAACAACACACCTACCATGTACATGGACAGTTCATTTGGAAGAGCCAGAAGATTTCTAAACAATAAGGTCATTGGTTCCTTTGTGTCTGTTCACAGTATTCCTATTCTGGCAACGAGCTCCAAACAAGAGATCCAAATTAAGCCAAAGAAATAGAAATCATCTGGAGATGCATCAGTCGTGCCTAACGAATAGATCTGGTATAGAATCAAGAAATAAATTCTAATGTTGGGTAAGACACTAGAAATGTCAGTCTTTACTCTGAGTTCACAAAGCTTTGATCATTCCAAGTGCTTATTTTTGTTTCATTTTTACACAGAAATTTAGAAATAAAGGGCTTCCCTGATGGCTCAGAAGGTAAGGAATCCGCCTGCAATTCAGGAGACCTGAATTCAATTCCTGGGTTGGGAACACCCTCTGGAGAAGAGAATGGCTAGCCACTCCAGTATTCTTGCCTGGAGAATTCCATGGACAGAGGAGCCTGGCAGGCTACAATGCATGGGATTGCAAAGAGTCAGACGCGACTGAGTGACTAACTCTTTCACTTCACTTTAGAACTGAAAGGGCTCTCAGAGAAAACCTCGCCCAAGTCTACCATTCTTGAATAACACCAATAGATCTTCTGAGTGCTGCGCGATTTCTGATCCAAGGTCACTCTGTTTGTAATTAACAGACCTAGAACTAGGACCCAGATTTTTCAACTACAAGCCCCAGTGCACAGTATTTCTACCTCTCAACTATGTTCTAATAATATTAGCATATGAAAGATCATTTCAAACACTTCATTAAAAAAAAAAGTACACTTTTAAGAATATATTAGTTTCTCAGTTATCTATCTCCAGAATAACCTGCATTGGAGAGTCAGAACTAAACTGAGTATCTTAACCTACCCTGACCTATGTTGACTTGCACTAANCTACCTCTCAACTATGTTCTAATAATATTAGCATATGAAAGATCATTTCAAACACTTCATTAAAAAAAAAAGTACACTTTTAAGAATATATTAGTTTCTCAGTTATCTATCTCCAGAATAACCTGCATTGGAGAGTCAGAACTAAACTGAGTATCTTAACCTACCCTGACCTATGTTGACTTGCACTAACTGTAAGTAAGCGTAGTCGCTCAGTCATGTCTGACTATTTGCGACCCCATGGACTATAGGCCACCAGGCTCCTCTGTCCATGGGATTCTCCAGGCAAGAATACTGGAGCAGGTTGCCATTTCCTTCTCCAGGGGATCTTCCCAGCCCAGGGATCGAACCTGGGTCTTTCGCATCACAGGCAGATGCTCTACCCTCTGAGCCAGTAACCTTACCTAAGTCACTTAACCACACTGGTCCTTGATTTATCTTACCTATAAAAGCTAAGATATCTCCTAACTCTATAAATTTATATCTGTGTTTCATTTATAAATCAGAATAACCATGTCTGTCTCCCACTGTGTTTTCCTTTCCCTCACAATGAACTTTTAAAAAGCACTACTACCACAAAATCTGAAAAGGCCAAGAACAAGAGTCTATGCTTAAGAAGCATGCCAGAATAAGCCAAATTGTTATCAATAAGACATAGAGTATTTGACCCAAAGAATCAAAAGGGATAGTACTCACAATTCTTTAAAGCCTTAACATATTAGGAACTGTTTCCCTTTCCCATGTCCTCTACAAGTTCTA
Organism: Oreotragus oreotragus; assembly: GCA_006410675.1. NCBI lineage: Eukaryota > Metazoa > Chordata > Mammalia > Artiodactyla > Bovidae > Oreotragus > Oreotragus oreotragus. Next base: position 357,491 of record SJYX01005924.1, on the reverse strand, counting down.
TTATATTATATAACTGAGTTACCAAATCTCTGAAGTAAAGGTATTTTAATGCTAGGATATCTGTTACATCAATACTTCATGGCACCAACAGTGGATGAAAAACTGTGACCTATTTGCTAGGTACTAAAATAAATGATACATGCCTTTTAAAAACTCCAGAGTGAAAATTATGAAACCAGATGATGAAGAAGATAAGAATGGAAATGTGTTGACCTAATAACCAGATATCCAGGTGACGAAGTACTAGGTGTTCATTAAGCATTTATTTTATGTCTAGTATACCATGTTAGGCACGGTAGAATATACAGAAGAAAAAAAAAGAAAACTTGGTTCATATTTTCTAGAAGCTTACAATCCAGTTAAGCAAACAATATTGAATAAATAACAAGCAGCACAGAACTACAGAAATTAAATGATAAATTCTGCACATGATTGACTTAAGAATTATTTATAACTAGAAATGATATGCAAAATGCCCAAAGAAAGAATAGAATGAGGGACACCAGACTTTTTCATAAACTTTGGATTCTATTCAACCCACTATGTTTTTCTTCAAGGCAAATTCTATTATATAATTCAAGATGACAATGACATTTCTGGCTCCATTAATAGTGCTTTCCAGATGGCCAATTCCTGGTTATGCTTTAATCAGGTCTTAGCTGAAGAGAATCATAAAACTTAAGATTTTAAGTTTTCACTATGTCCCAGAAATATAACCAGAACAGGTTCTTTTTTATTAATAGGTTTTCCTTTAAGACCATTTATTTATAAAATGGCATACATGGTGGCTCAGTTGGTAAAAAAATTTGCCTGAAATGCAGGAGACCTGGGTTCAGTCCCTGGGTTAGGAAGATACCCTGGAGAAGAATGTACTGAATTTTTAAGTAAGTGATAAATTTATATGGGCTTTCCTGGTGGCGCAGTAGTAAACAATCTGCTTGCAACACAGGAAATGAAGGTTCAATCCCTGGACTGGGAAGATCCCCTGGAGAAGGAAATGGCAACCCACTCCAATATCCTTGCCTGGACAGAGGAGCCTGGTAGGCTACCATCCATGGGGTCACAAGAGTCAGACACAACTTAGTAACTAAACTATTACCACCACCATCAAATTTATATATCTCCAAACCACAACCACCACAAGAAAGAAAAAGAGGCACTGAACAAAACAAAATGATCATTCATTATGCTTAACAATCCTGAGTATTACTGGAAATAAGTCAGGTCAAAACAACTGTATTCTTTATCTCAACAACATTAGAAATGTAGACTCTAAGGAGACCCACGAGTGAACGAATGAAAAGATTAGGAAATAAAATGAAAGGGAAAGCCTTACAGGAGTGACGCCAACAGATGAAACAAATAGGTAAGAGCAGCAGATGGGGGAAAGCAGCTCTCACTGCTCTCTATCCCCTGTTCCAGGGAGACTTCCAAACAAAAGAGCGATGCCCCCACTTGCACTCGCAGAAAAAAATGCAAATTCTCCCATTCCTCCAGTGATACTAAGGCCAAGGCTTCTGAGCCCTGGAAGAAGTTCAGCTTAGAAGTTCTATAGTCACCAAGTAGCAGTTAGTCACAAGGGTGTGTAATAACACAATTCTGCCTTCCATAGTTGATCACCAGCAATCACACCAACAGCCCTGTGTGTGCAGAAAGGTGTCTCACCTCTCTTGTGAGATCAGAACATAAGAAAAACAGCAGTGGTTCTTGTAAAAGACATCTGTTCTATTAATTACAATTGTTAGCAAGGGGGTTACTAACCCATTGTTACAATGGGTTACTAACTAAGAGATGAAGTCTCTAAAACTAACAGTGATGCCTGAGTGCCTGGGATGTTTGGCAATAGACTGAAATGAACCTGAGGTAGATTCTTCATGCAAGTCAGGCCGTATGCTCCTCTCCTTCACAACCACCACCCTGACAGGAAAAAAAAAANAAGCTAAGATATCTCCTAACTCTATAAATTTATATCTGTGTTTCATTTATAAATCAGAATAACCATGTCTGTCTCCCACTGTGTTTTCCTTTCCCTCACAATGAACTTTTAAAAAGCACTACTACCACAAAATCTGAAAAGGCCAAGAACAAGAGTCTATGCTTAAGAAGCATGCCAGAATAAGCCAAATTGTTATCAATAAGACATAGAGTATTTGACCCAAAGAATCAAAAGGGATAGTACTCACAATTCTTTAAAGCCTTAACATATTAGGAACTGTTTCCCTTTCCCATGTCCTCTACAAGTTCTATTATATTATATAACTGAGTTACCAAATCTCTGAAGTAAAGGTATTTTAATGCTAGGATATCTGTTACATCAATACTTCATGGCACCAACAGTGGATGAAAAACTGTGACCTATTTGCTAGGTACTAAAATAAATGATACATGCCTTTTAAAAACTCCAGAGTGAAAATTATGAAACCAGATGATGAAGAAGATAAGAATGGAAATGTGTTGACCTAATAACCAGATATCCAGGTGACGAAGTACTAGGTGTTCATTAAGCATTTATTTTATGTCTAGTATACCATGTTAGGCACGGTAGAATATACAGAAGAAAAAAAAAGAAAACTTGGTTCATATTTTCTAGAAGCTTACAATCCAGTTAAGCAAACAATATTGAATAAATAACAAGCAGCACAGAACTACAGAAATTAAATGATAAATTCTGCACATGATTGACTTAAGAATTATTTATAACTAGAAATGATATGCAAAATGCCCAAAGAAAGAATAGAATGAGGGACACCAGACTTTTTCATAAACTTTGGATTCTATTCAACCCACTATGTTTTTCTTCAAGGCAAATTCTATTATATAATTCAAGATGACAATGACATTTCTGGCTCCATTAATAGTGCTTTCCAGATGGCCAATTCCTGGTTATGCTTTAATCAGGTCTTAGCTGAAGAGAATCATAAAACTTAAGATTTTAAGTTTTCACTATGTCCCAGAAATATAACCAGAACAGGTTCTTTTTTATTAATAGGTTTTCCTTTAAGACCATTTATTTATAAAATGGCATACATGGTGGCTCAGTTGGTAAAAAAATTTGCCTGAAATGCAGGAGACCTGGGTTCAGTCCCTGGGTTAGGAAGATACCCTGGAGAAGAATGTACTGAATTTTTAAGTAAGTGATAAATTTATATGGGCTTTCCTGGTGGCGCAGTAGTAAACAATCTGCTTGCAACACAGGAAATGAAGGTTCAATCCCTGGACTGGGAAGATCCCCTGGAGAAGGAAATGGCAACCCACTCCAATATCCTTGCCTGGACAGAGGAGCCTGGTAGGCTACCATCCATGGGGTCACAAGAGTCAGACACAACTTAGTAACTAAACTATTACCACCACCATCAAATTTATATATCTCCAAACCACAACCACCACAAGAAAGAAAAAGAGGCACTGAACAAAACAAAATGATCATTCATTATGCTTAACAATCCTGAGTATTACTGGAAATAAGTCAGGTCAAAACAACTGTATTCTTTATCTCAACAACATTAGAAATGTAGACTCTAAGGAGACCCACGAGTGAACGAATGAAAAGATTAGGAAATAAAATGAAAGGGAAAGCCTTACAGGAGTGACGCCAACAGATGAAACAAATAGGTAAGAGCAGCAGATGGGGGAAAGCAGCTCTCACTGCTCTCTATCCCCTGTTCCAGGGAGACTTCCAAACAAAAGAGCGATGCCCCCACTTGCACTCGCAGAAAAAAATGCAAATTCTCCCATTCCTCCAGTGATACTAAGGCCAAGGCTTCTGAGCCCTGGAAGAAGTTCAGCTTAGAAGTTCTATAGTCACCAAGTAGCAGTTAGTCACAAGGGTGTGTAATAACACAATTCTGCCTTCCATAGTTGATCACCAGCAATCACACCAACAGCCCTGTGTGTGCAGAAAGGTGTCTCACCTCTCTTGTGAGATCAGAACATAAGAAAAACAGCAGTGGTTCTTGTAAAAGACATCTGTTCTATTAATTACAATTGTTAGCAAGGGGGTTACTAACCCATTGTTACAATGGGTTACTAACTAAGAGATGAAGTCTCTAAAACTAACAGTGATGCCTGAGTGCCTGGGATGTTTGGCAATAGACTGAAATGAACCTGAGGTAGATTCTTCATGCAAGTCAGGCCGTATGCTCCTCTCCTTCACAACCACCACCCTGACAGGAAAAAAAAAAAGCAAAATGTAAAGCAGAAATTTTAATAGAAATGAAAGTTCAAAACTGAGGCTGGGCTTCTCCAGAATACTAACATAGACTGACACCAGTCTATGTTATGACTATAACAGAAATAATTTGTAAAGAAATAGCTGATATTGTTTACCACTATTTTAAACTTGCTTATATAAAGTTCTACTGTATAAGGTGAAACCATTTCCGAGGTGACTTAATTGAACTTTCAACCTGATCTCTTCTCTGAATTCTACTAGACAATGGTTCTTTGCAACAATTCGCCTCACCATAAGACACTGTACATTTTACCGTGCTGCAATTAGGCAGTGGTTCTTGTCCAGTGACCCTCTTCCCCTGAAAATCCAGAGGCAACTGAGCTACCTGTACCCTGCTTACTGGCTCAGTTGTATCCGACTCTGCAACCCCATCGTCTGTCGCCCACCAGGCTCCTGTGTCCATGGGGATTCCCCAGGCAAGACACTGGAGTGGGTTGTCATGCCCTCCTCCAGAAGATTGTCCCAACCCAGGGATCGAACCCAGGTCTCTCTCAACTGCAGGCAGATTCTTTACCATCTGAGACACCAGGGAACCAACTAGCAATATTTATTATCTGCACTTCCATTTTGACCCAAAAAATAAAATCAACCTGTGCTGGCAGTGTCATGGAAAGACGCAGAGTACTTCCCCTTCCTCCCTCCTCCAGCTATGAAAAGTCAGGTCCTTTTATTTTGCCTTGAAATCGATCTCCCTTCCTTCCTTCTTTCCTTCCTTCTTTTCTCCCTTCCTCCCTCCAGTCCTTCCTTTTTCGTTTTTTCCAGAAGCTCTTTTACTGATACTCCAGAAGAGGGGTACATTAAAATTGCCACCCGCTTTAGGGGCCTTTATCTTCTCTGTTGCTTCCAATTTCATGCTGGACCTTCCAACACGAAACATGAAGAAAATGGCACCCAAGGAAGCATATGCTGCCACGGTAGCCCCAGCTGTTACTGCCTCATTTTTCACTTTTGAACATACTTCAGAACTCCCAACTGAAAAATTGTACACATTATATAGAAAAGAAAGACTTTTAGTTTAGATCCACAGTAAAGTAACATTGCTGGGACTGAGAGTTACAGCCTAAGCACCATCAGTGTTTCAGGTGTGTGAAGTTTTAACCGTGAGGGCTCCACCAAAACTAAAGCAGATCCCATTTCCTTGCAAGACATCAAATGATGTTATTGCTAACTAAGCTCAGGATTTAATCCACTTTCCATTATAAAACTACCCAACAATCAAGAAACAGAAAAAGCCAAAGGAAAACCTGAAGTATTATTCCCAAGATTTTATGAAGAGGCAAACACACAGTCTGTAATTATCTCGTTGGCCAAGCTCAAAGCCATAAGCATTGTAGGAGGGCAAAAGGTTAATGCCACAACGATTGTTTATGTGCCAGTTAGGCAAGGAGATGAAAAACCTCCAAAAATAAGATAAGATTACACATTCCTAAAACATTCACTTAAAGGAGGGGGTGGTAACGCACGCATTTGCCTGGAATCCTAACACCCTCCTGCAGAGGTGGTTCTATATACACCTCAATGGAAGGTAAAGGAGTTCACAGCTTTAAGAGTGAACATGTTTTATTTCTAACTAACACATTAAAGTAGTTGGCAGTAATGTTTTTTTAAGCAGATGGATTGGACTATTTCGGGAAATGCTAAGGGGCTGATTTTCTATTGCTTTTTAGAATTTCAAGTTATAAAATAAGATTTTGGCTAATCTAGTCTTCTTCTAAATTCAGCAGTGTTTATTAAAGGCACCAAGCTTTAACTTTCTTATCTGGATTATCAGTGAAGCAGTAATTAACTTTAATTAGGAAGGCAAATTCACATGGTCAAAATAATGCTGGATTTGGTGACTTTATTCTTTCAAAATAAGGAAAGGTTAAAAAATTAACCATGTGCACAGGACAAAATGGGCCCAAACTTATCCCATGATTTTCAGGGTGCTCTTAAATTCACTCTTTATTCTTCTGCTTTTAAACCTAATCTTGTATTCAGGAACCTGCCTTATCTTTTATCTTTCCACAACAAAGATTAGAACACTTTCTTTACAAACACCCATATTTATACCAAGCTCAAACAAACTCATGTTTCCTGTGTCAGGCAAATCCATGGCCATTCAGGTTGACCACTGCTCCAAGAGGACACGAACTAAAAATGAAGCTTTGCAATTTCTTGATTTATATTACCTTATCTGTATAATTCTACTGAATATTCTACTGGATACAAAGGAATCATTTCTCTTTCTTTGGCTTCCTCTTTAGATCAATCATCTGGCCAATATTTATTGAACATCTGCTATGCACACAGTTTTTCAAAGAATCACTTTCACAGGCTGCCCAAACAGCTATAAATTTTGCTAAGATCCAATCGTATAACCTCTTCATTGGCTCTCTAACATAGAAGCCTGTAAAAATATTTTTTAGTAACTAGAAATTTCATCTAAAGGATAAGAATTCTCTTCACCACACCGACACACTAAAATAATCCAATGAACAAGAACAAATGATCCCCCACCTTGTCCATAAATTGGACAGTGAGAGGAAGCATGTTATTCATATCTGCTAATATTTGGATCCTGAAATCTGGATAATGGGTTGGGTTAATGATTTAAGTTGTGGGCTAAAAGGAGCTGGCTCTCACTGGAGCAGGCTTTCAGGAGCTGACTGCATGCATCTCTTCCCAACCTCTGGAGACCTCAAGTTGGCAGCCCAAAATAACCAAGAAAAAAATATTTACACCCCTGTGACTATCCTCCAAATGTTTCCCTCCCCTGAAAGTTGTCCAAATCTATTCTGCCCCTGGATTCAGACGGTAGGAGTTTAGCTACCAAGGGTTACTTTTTACATTAGGAAACCATCACTTGTGAGCAACAGAATAAACTAAAAACAGGAAATTATAAGATCCTCAGCCCTCAGGGAACCTGAGGACCCAACACAAAATACTTCTGAAGTTTGCAAGGGTGGGGGGGGTGAACATTTGAAACTGTCAGGAAGAGCTCACAGAGTAAAGGGAAGATGGATTTGATCGAGCACTTAATTGATGGCTATGATTTTGGTCAGCCGGAAAGAGGGAAAACAGTCATCCTGGTGAGATCACTGAATGGTCAGAGGAAGAGAGGTAAACGAGTAAGGCGAAGGACTTCCCTGGTGACCCAGGGGCTAAGGCTCAGCGCTTCCACTGCAGGTGGCGCCGGTTCCATCTCTGGTTGGAGAATTAAGATCCCACATGTCGGGTGGAACGTCCACAAAACACACACACACACACACACACACACACACACACACACACACAAGAGTCCGGGGAGAATTAAGAGCCCACATGTCGGGTGGAACGTCCACAAAACACACACACACACACACACACACACACACACACACACACACAAGCACAGAAGAGTACGGTGAGCCGGAAAAGGACTGTGGGCCTGTACGCTTTGACCTGGAAAGCTAGAGGTAGAGGGAGCTACTAGGAAGAGTCTTTCCAATTTTGCTTGACATGTTGTTTTTCTGATCTTTAACCTATTTCTGATCTCTGATAATGCCAAGTCCGTTGGTTTTCAGTCTGGTTACACTAGCACTCACACTAGTACTGAGCACAGCACACTGTTGTGTCGCCTGGTCACTCTGAGCCTCCTGCTGGGACATAACAAATTATAGCTGATGCCAGCTTGACTCATAAAGTCAGCTTGGCTTCATAAAGCTCACATGAGGGCTTCCCAAGGCAACGGTTTAGGATAAATTTCAGCCTAGCACTTGTCTTCAGCAAGTTGCAAATCATTAGAATTTAAATGAAGGTGATGCTCATCTTTAAGATTTCGAAAAACTATGCATATGTATTCTTTAAACCATTCACTTGGAGTCTCAAATGTCTCTCCCCTCCTTATCTTTGCACCCTATAAATACTATACCACAACTACTATTCTTAGTGCTAATCTGTTAGTATAACCTCTATGGACTCTGGAATCAAACTGCCTGGGATGAGGTGAAAGGGAAGGATGAGAGATATGGGATGTGGCAGGGAGAGGATGGGAGGAGGACCTACTCTTTATCAAGACCTTTCTCTAGGCCTTTTTGCAGATCCCATTAAATCCTCACAGCAATCTTGTGAGACAGAAAGACACTGAGGCTCGGTTCAATACTTTTATTACTGGACTTTCCATGTTATGACCAACCTAGATAGCATATTCAAAAGCAGAGACATTATTTTGCCAACAAAAGTCTGTCTAGTCAAGGCTAAGGGTTTTCCTGTGGTCATGTATGGATGTGAGAGTTGGACTGTGAAGAAGGCTGAGCGCCGAAGAATCGATGCTTTTGAACTGTGGTGTTGGAGAAGACTCTTGAGAGTCCCCTGGACTGCAAGGAGATCCAACCAGTCCATTCTGAAGGAGACAGCCCTGGGATTTCTTTGGTAGGAAGGATGCTAAAGCTGAAACTCCAGTACTTTGGCCACCTCATGCGAAGAGTTGACTCATTGGAAAAGACTCTGATGCTGGGAGGGATTGGGGGCAGGAGGAGAAGGGGACGACGGAGTATGAGATGGCTCGATGGCATCACTGACTCGATGGACATGAGTCTGAGTGAACTCCAGGAGTTGCTGATGGACAGGGAGGCCTGGCATGCTGCGATTCATGGGGTCAAGAAGAGTCAGACACAACTGAGCGACTGAAATGAACTGAACTGAACTGATGCTTGTTAAAATTTTGATTTCAATAAGTGACCACTCTCTTCCTAGGTGCTATGGGCTCAAAGTGAGGAAATGCCTACGGTGTATATGTATCTCCAGTCTGCTATATGCTCATAAGGGTAGTCAATATAAAACTGATGAACAGAAATGTCAGAAATGGTAATTAACTTTCCAGGTTAAACTTGAAAATTTTTAAATAATAATATTGGTTTTTGGCAATACAAATTATTACAACACAGAAGCAAGAAAAGAGAAGGTCCTTTCCATTTGTGAGCAAAATCCTTGATGTTCCTTTTATCCCACCTCCTATGTCTTCTTCTTACTGAATAAATTTCATGCTTCCCTAGACTTCCCCTTACAACCCCTCCAGTCCAGGCCTAAGACTATCCCCTATTCTCTTGCTAAAAAAAAAAACAAAAAAAAAAACAACTTTCATTTCCTTATAAAATAGCAGATAGCAACAAAGTCAAATAATTATCAACATACAAATGACTGGTAACCCCTTCATTCTCCTAGTTGTTTCTTTAAAGAAGAACATTTGAATTAAGCAAATGAACTAAAAGGAGTATCTCATTGGTAGAGCCTCAAGTTGTTTGGCATATGTACAGCTTTATCAACACCCACCCATCCCCAGGCTTCAGTTACTTTGAAAGAAAACTAGGAGAAGAGAGGGTTCCTTCTGAGGCAGGTCAACCTTTACCGGAACTCTATTGTTGAAAGCAAAACTTTTCAAACTTCATTTGTCAAGACACAATTTCTGATTCAGTAGGACTGGGGTGGAGCCAGAGTCTGCATTTCTAATCAATCCCCAAGTGTCAGAGGCGCTGCCTGGCTGCACACCGCACTTAGAGTAGCACTGCTGGAAGCTATTCCACTTCACTGCCTGTTCTGAATGCCTCCACTTCAACACCCAGACTTGCAAAATGTATGAAGGTATAAGGTCTTTTTTCAATCTAAGTCTCAGGAAGGCAAGATCTGTAACACTGGGAACTGGACTCGGGGAGGAAAGAAACAAAGGAGAGAATGGCATGCACAAATCAAGACACACATGTATAGACCAAGCCTGCAGGTATTCAAAAGAGAATCACAAAAAGGCTAGATTGTTGGGTGTTCCTTATCTGAGTTACTGCCTAGGGAGCCTTTTGGTTGCCTAAAATGTCTTTTAGTAAGTGGATGACAGCTTACTTGCTCTGTAATGTTACCTTACAGAAGAAGAAATGAATTTTCTAAATGGGAGGGGTCTGATTTGATACCAAACCAGGGCCAGATGTGAGAGCAAAAACCAAGATCTTTTATTTTTATTGAAGGTCACTGAATCACTGTGTGTGTGTGTGTGTGTGTGTGTGTGTGTGTGTGTACAAATATGACACCCGCAGAGAAAACTCGGTAAGAAAAAAAATAGAAAACTGAATAAAATATGTAAGTACTTTACAAAAATAAAATGTAAATAGCCAATAAACATATGATAAAAAGATAAATATTATTTCACATCCAGCAAATTGGCAAAACTTAGTCTACTAAGTGTTAACAAGGATGAGGAGCAAGAAGAATTCCCATATACTCTGGTTTTGAGTATTATAAATACAAAGGGGTACATGCTTTGCAACAAAGCAATTCTACTCCTAGGTATATCCCAGAAAAATACTAGTGGATTTTCATTTAAAAAATCCCTACCAGGATTATTTGTAATAGGGGGAAAAAAAGAAACAAACTAAATGTCATTTATAGAAGAATAAACTGTGGCATTTTCAAACTTTAAAATATCATAGAGCTGTGGAAATGAACGAACTAGTTATCCAAAATCAACATGTATGGGGGAAGCTATAGAGAAATACATGCAACATATTATAAGTATGTATTGCAGAAAATGGAAAACAAGCAAAACAATAACTCATTGTTTAGGACACAAATATAGGTCTACAGTTTCATGGAAAAAAGAAATAGCAAATTCAAAAGAGTGGATGGTTCTGCAGGAAGAAGGTAGTTTTATTTTTCAAGGTATTCAATAAAAATATGGGCCTTGGTTATACTTTTTGTATATCTCACATATTTTATAATAAAAATTTAGGAACTTGTCTTCATAAACTGGTAACCATATCCCCTTAATAGACAACTGATAGCAAGTGACTGCAAAGAAAAGTGAGATTCAAGTCATACCATTCTAAAGTTTACTAAAAATCACTAGAATTAGTGCTATGACTCAAAAGAAGCCATGTGAGTACACTGAATAATCTTCTGCTTTCTAAATCAGTGGTCTCCAAAGTGGGGTACACTGGGCTCAAGAATAACATATTCAAATTTATATTTATTCATAAAATCCCTCTGATTTCTAGCTCTTGTCCATTACATAATATACATAATCTTGTTGTTCTTCTTCAGTTGCTAAGTCATGTCCGACTCTTTACAATCCCACGGACTACAGTCATGGACTGTAGCATGACTGATTCCTCCATCCTCCACTATCTCCTGGAATTTGCTGAAATTCGTGTCCATTGAATTGGTGATGCTATCTAACATCTCATCCTCTCCTGTCCCCTTCTCCATTTGCCTTCAATCTTTCCCAGCATCAGGGACTCTTCCTGATGAGTCAACAGGCAGCTATTCGTATTAGGTGGCCAACGTACTGGAACTTCAGTTTCAGAACCAGTCCTTCCAATGAATACTCACAGTTGATTTCCTTTAGTCTCTTTGTAGTCCAAGGGGCTCGCAAGAGTCTTCTCCAGCATCACAATTCAAACTCATGAATTTTTTGGCACTCAGCCTTCCTCATGGTCCAACTCTCATATTGAAAGTGACTACTGGAAAAATCATAGCTTTACCTATACATTTTTTTTGTTGGCAAAGTGATGTCTGTTTTTAATGCTGTCTAGGTTGGTCATGGGGAGCTTCCCTCATAGCTCAGTCAGTAAAGAATCTGCCTGCAATGCAGGAATCCTGGGTTCGATTTCTGGGTCATGAAGATCCCCTGGAGAAGGAAATGGCAACCTACTCCAGTGTTCTTGCCTGGAGAATCCCATTGACAGAGGAGCCTGGCAGGCTAAATCCATGGGGTAGCAAGAGTCAGACATGACTTAGCAACTAAACTACTAATACTAGGTTGGTCATAGGTTTCCTTCCAAGGAACAAGTGTCTTTTAAGTTCATGGCTGCAGTCATCATCCATAGTCATTTCGGATCCCAAGAATATAAAATCTGTCCTGCTTCCACTTTTCCTCTTCTATTTGCCACGAAGTGATGGGACTGGATGCCATGATCTTAGTTTTTTTAATGTTTTTCAAGTCAGCTTTTTCACTCTCCTCTTTCAACCTCAAGAGGCTCTGTAGTTCCTCTTGACTTTCCGCCATTAGAGTGGTATCATCTGCATATCTGAGGTTGTTGATATTTATCTCTGCAATCTTGATTCCAGCTTCTGAGTCATCCAGTCCAGCATTTTGCACAATGTCTTCTGCATAGAAGCTAAGTAAGCAGGGTGACAATATACAACACTGTCATACTCCTTTCCCAATTCTGAACCAGGAGTTCTTCCAGGTCTAGTTCTAACTGTTGATTCTTGACCCATTGACAGGTTTCTCAAGAGACAAGTAAAGGGTCTGATACTCCCATCTCTTTCAGAATTTTCCAGTTTGTTGTGATCTACACAGCCAACGACTTTAGCGCAATCAATGAAGCAGACGTAGATATTTTTCTGTAACTCTTTTGCTTTCTTCATGATCCAATGAATGTTGGCAATTTGATCTCTAGTACCTCTGCCTTTTCTAAACCCAGCTTGTACACCTGGAAGTTCTCAGTTCATGTACTGCTGAAGCCTAACTTGAAGGATTTTGAGCATAAGCTTACTAGCATGTGAAATGAATACATCTCTATGGTAGTTTAAACATTCATCAGCATTGCCTTTCCTTGAGATTAGAGTGAAAACTGACCTTTTCCAATCCTGTGGCTTCTTCTGAGTTTTCCAAATTTGTTGACATATTGAGTGCAGCACTTTAACAGCAGCATCTTTTAGGATTTGAAATAGCTCAGCTGGAGTTCCATCACCTCCACTAGCTTTATTCACTGTAATGCTTCCTAAGGCGGGCTGTTAAGATCTTTTTTGTATAGTCCTTCTGTGTATTCCTGTCACCCATTCTTAACATCTTCTGCTTCTGTTAGGTCCTTACCATTTCTGTCCTTTATCGTGCCCATCCTTCCACGAAATGTTCCTTTGATATCTCCGATTTTCTTGAAGAAATCTCTAGTCTTTCCAATTATATTGTTTTCCTCTATTTCTTTGCATTGTTCATTTAAGAAGGCTTTCTCATCTCTCCTTGATATTTTCTTAAACTCTGCATTCAGTTGCATATATCTTTGGCTTTCTCTCTTGCCTTTCACTTCTTTCTTCAGCTATTTGTAAGGCCTCCTCAGACAACCACTTTGCCTTTTTGCATTTCTTTTTCTTGAGGATGGTTTCGGTCATCGCCACTTGTACAATGTTACAAGCCTTCATCTATGGTTCTTTGGCACTCTCCCAGATCTAATCCCTTGAAATTTGTCACCTCCACTGTATAATCATAAGGGATTTTACTTAGGCTATGCCTGAACAGCCTAGTGGTTTTCCCTACTTTCTTCCATTTAAGTCTGAATCTTGCAATAAAGAGTTCTTGATCTGAGCCAGTGAGCTCCAGGTCTTGTTTTTGCTGACTCTATAGAACTTCTCCATCTTTAGCTGCAAAGAATATAGTCAATCTGATTTCAGTATTGACCATCTGGTAATGTCCATGTGTAGAGCTGTCTCTTGGGTTGTTGGAAAAGGGTATTTGCTGTGGCAAGTGTGTTCTCTTGCCAAACCTCTGTTAGTCTTTGCCCTGTTTCATTTTGGACTCCAAGCCCAAACTTACCCCGTTACTCCAGGTATCTCTTGACTTCCTACTTTTGCATTCCAATCCCCTATGTTGAAAAGGACATCTTTTTTGGTGTTAGTTCTAGAAGGTGTTGTAGGTCTTTATAGAATTGGTCAACTTCAGCTTCTTTGACATCAGTGATTGGGGCACACACTTGGATAACTGTAATGTTAAACGGTTTGCCTTGGAAATGAACCAAGATCATTCTATCAATTTAGAGGTTGCAATCAAGTACTGCATTTCAGATTCTTGTTGGTTCTATTTCTTCTAAGGGATTCTTGCCCACAGTAGTAGATAGAATGGTTATCTGAATTAAATTCACCCAATCCCGTCCATTTTAGTTCACTGATTCCTAAGATGTTGATGTTCAATCTTGCCATCTCCTGCTTGACTATGCTCAATTTACCTTGATTCACAGACTTAACATTCAAGGTTCCTATGCAATATTGTTCTTTACAGCAACAGACTTTAGTTTCATCCCTAACACATCCACAACTGTCATTTCAACTTTGGCCCAGCCACATCATTCTTTCTAGAGCTATCAGTATTTGCCTCCACTCTTGCCCAGGAGCATAATGGACACCTTCTGTCCTGGGAGGCTCATCCTCTGGTGTCATATCTTTTTCCATTTTCATACTGTCTATGGGATTCTCCAGGCAAGAATACTGGAGTGGGTTGCCATTTTCTCCTCCAGTGGACCACATTTTGTCAGAACTCTTCACTCTGACCTTTCCATCTTGGGTAGCCCTGCACAGCATGGCTCATAGCTTCATTGAGTTACACAAGCCCCTTCACCACAACAAGACTGTGATCCACGAAGAATGTACATAACAGAAACAAGCATAAATTGATTTACATATGTGCTTATACAGTGGTAAGAGTATGTCACATATAAAATTTTAATTGATCCATGTTCAAAACTTTAAAAGTTTAGAAGCCAGTATTCAAGATGACCACTGACTTTAAAAATCACCCATCCAGGTAACCTATACCCAAACCCTGAAGTTTAAAAATAGAAATTTTGGAAGAGGACCACATTCACAAAGAGTTTTATTAGTGAAAAATACCCTGAAGTAGATGATTAAAACTACAACCTGGTATCAAACCATGTCTGAAAACTTTCTATAGACCAAATTTTATATCAGGCTTTAAAATAAATATTGATACCAATGTCAACCAGTGCAGTATCAAGTCTGGATGCGTTAGTGTAGAATATTCTGTTTAAAAAAGAAAAAAACAGAAATCATTTGGAAAATTCACGTAGAAACAGGACACAATCTAGGAAACTGATTGCCTCTCATTAACACAAGAGCTAAGTTAACATTCTCCAACTGCTTTCAGCTATTGATATTCATTTCGGAACAGGCAGGACACATTTAGAAAATGGCACATCACCAGAAAGTGTGGGTGAGGGTGTGCAATTTTGCCTATTACAATGCAGCCAGAATCTTTCCAGAACCAACTTCAGGAGCCAGAGAAGTAAATTTGTTGCATAAAACCTTTACATTGAAGTGTAATCCTCCTACAAAATAAACTATATAAAATTGAGTAGTATCATCTCACTATAAATAGTCATTAATTGAGGATGCATCTTAAAATAAACTTTTGGGCCTTTAAGCTAGTGATTCTGGTTATTGACAACTGAATTCATAATTAAAAAGATATAGTTTCACTCAATGTATAATAAAGAATCTACATTTACCTCTTAATAAAAATGAGATGACTATTTATTGACATGTATCATTTCTCAATTTAACAATGACAGAAAAATGTAAGAACAGACACATTAGCCAGCTACGATAAAGGCTTGACTTTGGGCAGAAGCAGAAACACAGGCAGGTAGATAGTAAAACTATCATTAAGCCATAATTTGAGGGAAATTAATCTATTTACTAGGATTAGTGTGCATTTTACTCTAATAATATTGTTTTCATACCAAGTCAAGAAAAGCCTTCTCAAAACCATTTCTTTGGATACTAATTTGGAAAATCTCACTAAAGGAAACAGGTCTTCAGTAGTACCAATTTATACCGACATCTACTTCATGACTTGTAAAGGTGGTACACATCTCTTAAAAAGATAGAAAGTTTATACAGAAAACTATCTGTCATTTCACATCTGAGAATAGAAAGAAGTATCAAAAATTTCTCACCCTGTTTCCATTGCTAACTATTTGTTAAGGTGCATCACATGATGAAATAGATCATGCCAAGAAAGATGAGTTTTTGATGAAAGCATTTGTTATGATTTCTTATTTCTTCTCACAACTTCATGAGACAACGTAATCAATCTAATACCCAGGCTTTTGAAGCAGTGGCCCTTTTTTTAGAGTGTATTTAGTATACAATAAAACACATGATCTGCATCATACTCCCACCCCATAGCCTCAACCCCGTGGCATAGGGAGAAGGGACTTATCATTGATGCATCTCACAGCTTAACAAAGTTCTCTGATGCACAGCAGTCCACTCGGGGTCCATTGCCCCATAGTTCTGCCTTCTGAAGAACCTCAATGACCTATGTCTCTTCTCAGCGGTTTTCTCTGAGAGGCTCAAAAGACTCTGGGCAACACATCCTCTACCCACCTAGTTTGCTACCCCTGATGCAGCTGAACAGTTCCTCCTTCAGACCAGGGGCATCACTGAGGGGCTGCCAGGTTGGAGAGGCCCTAAATCTATTCACTTTCTGTGCTAGAACTCTTTCAGCAGTAAATAATGGGAGCAGAGGGGAGGAGTAGAGAAAGGAGGGGGAAGCAGAAGGGAGATGAGAGGGAAGGGGGAAGAAAGGAGGCTCACATAACTGAAAACTCTATGGATGGATATGTCATATATCATATCTTCAGACATAGATGGATCCACAAGACAGCATTAGAGCTTGATCTCTTTTTCTCCATCTCTCACCTCTGCTGTTCTCTCTGATTTTCTACCAGGCTCTAATGCCTTCTGGCTGCTTCAGGCTTACATCTTCCAAGTCTTACTCTTTCTAAAGATTCCCAATAAAATTTCCAGAATGAACACTTATCAGTTCCAATCAGCCTCAGTTGGGTTCTCTGCTCATCCCTGAGCCAATCACTGTGGTCTGAGAGGTTCAAAGCCTTCTGTAACTGACCCAGACTGGGTCATATGCCCACCCTACAACTGGAAGAAGCGTGGTTTCAGAAAGCAAACCCAGGTGCTACTATAGAAAAAAGAGCATTTAGGTAAACCCACAGTGGATCTCAGGACCCTCCTCCTTCTTCCCTGGTCTTCACACTCTGTCCCACATTCTCCCAACCTAGGACCCTTCATCCCTCACCATGTCTGTCCAGGATAGGACCTCTCAACATATTTTCCTAACACAGGAAACTCCATGTGGTACAATGACCCTAAAGTCAAACAACCTGACTTCCAGTCTGGCTCTGTCACTTCAGCAAGCTGCATAATGTCTCTGTGCCTCTGCTTCTTCATCAGAGAGAGAAAAAAAAGGGTGGGAGGAGGCAGGCAAGAGTAGCATGTCTACCATTAGGTTGATGGGATGAATAAATAAGATGATGCAGGCAAAAGATTTCCTTTCATGAAGTTCTCTCTCAATATATGTTAGGTATTAATATTCAATGATTGGTTAACATTTCACTAACACTGCCTCATTTTTGCTTATATTTGAGACATCTTATAAATGCGATTTATAAAAAGATACCACTGAAGAACACACATAAGATAAGCAGGGGGCATATCTGAAGAGTGTTTTCTAAAATTATATTTCCTAATTTATCTTCTCATCATCAATGTATGAATGGAAGCATTTCACTGCATCCTTATACCAAACTGAGTATTATTTTCTAAACCTTCTCAGAGCTATTATGAAAAAATTCCTTAATAGCTATCAATTAGATCTATTTTTAATCCACAAGACACTATAAACACCTAAAATGTCTAAAAATACATTAATTACATTTCATCCAAAGCTCTCGCCGATTTCATATTGTGTCTATTATCTAATTTGGTTACTGATAAACTCAGAAAAGAAGGAACCACAGCCTAAAATTTGAGTGTTTAGGAAACTGGAATTCTGAACTGAAGAAGACTGAGCTTTTTCACCCTAAAAGAAATATAAAAAATCTAGTTAGAAGTAATATCATGTACTCAGCTCATTAAAAGCAAAAGCTAAGTGGATATATGAAGAAATTACTCAATTATAATGTGTGGAAGAAAGTAGAAATGAATATTTTTCCAACAGTTATCTAATAAGCATTTTAGTCTATTCAACTCATCAAATTGCTACCATTAAAAAAAATCAAACTCAATTTCCTTATTAAAGTTAAAGATTAATAGGCCATTTACAGGAAATTTTATATGCCTTTTCAGTCCAGTTCAGTTCAGTCGCTCAGTCGTGTCTGACTCTTTGTGACCCCATGAATCGCAGCACATTAGGCCTCCCTGTCCATCACCAACTCCCGGAGTTCACTCAGACTCACGTCCATCGAGTCAGCGATGCCATCCAGCCATCTCATCCTCTGTCATCCCCTTCTCCTCCTGCCTCCAATCCCTCCCAGCATCAGAGTCTTTTCCAGTGAGTCAACACTTCACATGAGGTGGCCAAAGTACTGGAGTTTCAGCTTCAGCATCATTCCCTCCAAAGAAATCCCAGGGCTGATCTCCTTCAGAATGGACTGGTTGGATCTCCTTGCAGTCCAAGGGACTCTCAAGAATCTTCTCCAACACCACAGTTTAAAAGCATCAATTCTTCAGCACTCAGCTTTCTTCACAGACCAACTCTCACATCCATACATGACCAATGGAAAACCCATAGCCTTGACTAGACGGACCTTAGTCGGCAAAGCAATGTCTCTGCTTTTGAATATACTATCCAGGTTGGTCATAACTTTTCTTCCAAGGAGTAAGCGTCTTTTAAAATAAAGAAAACCCTGCTCTGCTTTCTCAGCTTTCAAGTGTTTCAGGAGGAAAATTCTAAATGGCATGCAGAATGCATTTATCATCAAAATCCTCTAAAATGTCCCAGCGGATTTCATTTTCAGTAGTGCCATACTTTAAAACAAAGTCTATATATACAATTAATTGATTTTTCTTTAATTCTTTTCAAATGCTTGTTGCAAAAAGAAGAAATCTGAATGAATGCTTCATACTCCTTTGAAGTGAAATTTGAGTAAAACTGACAGAAAGATGCTAAGCTCCCACTGCATGCCTGACAGTTTGGAAGGGTGGGGAGCTGAGGACCACCCCTGTCTTGCAGGAGCTGAGCACTTCACAGAGCACACAAGTCTCCAGTGACTCAGATACTAATCTGCAAGAAACATAAAGAAGTTTCAAAGAGTGAAATCAGAGTTTCCTTGGTGACAGAGAGGTTCCAGACAAAAGGGAACACCTGACCTAGGCTAGGCTCTGAAGAGTGGTCAGATTTAGACAGACAGAATGGGGAGGACAAAACATCCCACTGCTATCCCTGGGCAACACACTATGGCTCCCATGAAAATGGATGCATTTCCAAAGACACGTCTCCTTGCTGCTGGTATGTAACATCCTCATGTTTCCTACTGTTCAATAATGCACAAAGATCTTACATTGCCCAGGAGCTTTGCAGTCACTGTGGTCTGGCCGTAAAGTTCTTGAAAGTAAGACTGAATATCCTGTTGCTTATACTCAATAACCAGAATGGATAAAAAAGGTATGTCAAGGGGAAATAATTATTGGTTTTGTTATTATCACTATCTGTTTTAACTTTACTCTCAACAGTTGCTTTTTACACCTAATTTTCATAAACATTTTCATAGAAGAATAGTATGAAAAAAAATATGCCAGAAGTACCAGAGGAGAGCCAATTCATAACAAAAGAAGTAACCCAGCCCTGCAAGGGGAACAGGGCAGTCTAAGATATTAGAAAGCAGGCTTTGTTGCCACTTGCTCCACATTTGGAAAATTCTGTAATGATCTGTATTGCCAAATAGAGACTCATTCGCAGCATCCTGTAAGAACAGCTAGCAGCCAAGGCTACAGCTCTAAACTGTACTATAGAGAAGAGAGGCTCTTTTATAACAAACTTGATGGTTACTAAATTTCCTTCCTAGGGAAAGGGGGGGTCAAGCAACACCTATTAGAACACGTGTTGGAACCCCAGTTGGTGAGAAGGAACACAGCCAGTATCAGAGCCAAAAGAAAGGTACATATAAGCCACAAATATTGAGAATTGGCCACAATAGTAGAGCATAAACTCATTCCACTAGGACACTATTACTCAAGTACAAAGCCACCTTCTCCTTTTCGTATGTGGTGAATAAAGAAGCAACCGTGCGAAAAACTGACCACTGTGGGCCTAAGTGCATACTAGTTGGTGACAGAAGAAGGAAGTGAACCCGGAGCTTTTCGGGTCACTTCCAGCTCCATCTCAGCTGTATGTTTCTTTCATATCTCCCAAAAGGAAATTGGGAATAAAATTCCCCAAGTACCAGCACCCCTTGGCATACTATTTGGCCCTCTGTTACAGACAAAACCATGAGAAAGAATTCATGCTTGCCAACAGGATTGCATGCTCTCTGACTACAATCATCAGTAAGTTCTCAATCTTCTCAACAAGAAGTGCAACTGACAACCAGGTGGAAAAGCTCTTGCTAGTGCAGGGATGTCTCAAATGTCAGTAGCACAACCACAATTGAAATTGCCCCAATGTATTTCTCAGACTACCTCTGATTGATAGTCACTGAGTCAGGACTTTCCCAGTGGTCCAGTGGTTAAGACTCCACATTCCCAATGTAGGGGGCACAGGGTCAATCCCTGGTTGGGGAACTAAGATCCCAGATGCCAAACAGAGCGGCCTAAGGAAAAAAAAGCCACTGGGTCACTGAGCCATAACTACTCACTCTGCTCCACTGGCAAGTCTCCATACAAGGCATAGCCAAGTACATTACACTGTATTAACATTGCACTCAATATTTCCAAGGGCAAACTCAGAGTCTGTCTCTTCCTCCACCAGCTCACTCTCTGCTGCTGCTGCTGCTAAGTCGCTTCAGTTGTGTCTGACTCTGTGTGAACCCATAGACGGCAGCCCACCAGGCTCCCCCATCCCTGGGATTCTCCACTGGAGTGGGTTGCCATTTCCTTCTCCAATGCATGAAAGTGAAAAGTGAAAGTGAAGTCGCTCAGTCGTGTCCAACTCTTAGCGACCCCATGGACTGCAGCCTTCCAGGCTCCTCCGTCCATGGGATTTTCCAGGCAAGAGTACTGGAGTGGGTGCCATTGCCTTCTCCGAGCTCACTCTCTAGACAACCTTATTTCTATAAATAGAAACTGCCTTAAGAGCTCTGAGATATCTTTGACTCTTTCTCCCACTCCATATTTTCTTCTCAGTCCTGCCCTGCCTTTCCATTCCTCTTTCCTGAAGGACTAAGATATTCTCCCATCTCATCTCCCATCACTGGACAACCTGATCTCCTCCTAGTCTGTCTTAACACAGCTCTATTTGCTCAACATTCACGCTTAGAAATACCTGAAGGACTCCCAACTGCCTACTAAACGAAATGCAATGATCCAGCATCGAGAACCTTTCTTAACACGACCCCCAAAAGATTTTCCTGCCACACCAACTATTACTCCCCTCAAAATACCTATCTTCCAATCTGTGCATTCTTCCCCAACACAGTCCTCACCTCAGCCATGTGCTTTCTGTATTCCTCCCAATGAGAGAGAAGGCTCTTTTTGAAACATCTTTCCATGTTTCTAGCCAAATCAGTCTGGAGGTCCTGCTCACAAACCTTTCCCAACTTCCCCAACATAAGATTTCTTTCTCCTTCCACCCTGCCTCCTCCACACAGTACTTTGTATTTTATTATCCTCATACACGTATTCTGGTACCGATCCACTGAACTGAGGAATAAATGTTGGTTCTGGACTATTCCATGTGTGAAAAAAGCTTAATTTCTGTTTAGCGACCCACTGTCTCAATCCACTAGAATTAGATGAGCTCTCCCCCAGGTCCCAAGGGTGGGGCAGAGGATTCCAGAGGTCGTTAACACATCCCATCTGCCAGCCAGCCACAGTGAGGGGTTCTGGGATGTATGTGCACATCAAACAAGGCTTGTCTATAGTACTCAATCAGAATCCAGCCCCCAGCTTTTCCTCAGGGAGCAGGAATCACTGAATAGGGAGGATGGAAAGCTGGATGGGACAGAACTGAAAGGTGAGACACATCACCCAACATCTGCAATGCACCACGCCGTGCCTAGTCATATGCCTGAAGTTTTCAGTTACGAGTAAAAAATACTCTTCTCTTGCTTAAGCAAGTTTGAGGTCCCTCACCACCATAAATCCAACCTAAAACATCCTTTCTACTGTCTGTTGGCTACATAAGCAAAACGTCTAACCCTTAGTCACACTTCCCCTCCATTCTTAGCTCAACCATGACTCTGCACATTATAAATCTGTACAAAGACAAATGTACATTGTACTAATTTAGTACCTGTACTCAAGAAATCTTTTCCATATGTATTGGAGAGGAAACATTTTAATTAGAAGGAAATAAAGGATTTAATTTTAGCCCTTTGCAGCCTTTCCAGTCATCACCTTATCACCTGTAGTCAGTAGACACTGAAAAGCTTTTATTAACAAGTTTCAGGAAGGTTTTGCATTCATAATTAAACTCTTCTATAAAAACCCATCTCTGCTTTCAGGATTTCTTAAGTACTCATGGCATATGGTAAAGCAGGTGTTTGCCAGAAAATGTTTTTTAAAAGATCTTTTCAAGACCACAAACTAGTTTCTCCTTCTAAAATTAGAATATTATGATTTTAGCTTGGATTCCCTGACCCTTCCAATTACATATTAATTTCGTTCTATTAAAGAAGCCACAGGCTGATTAGGTGCCGCCACAAGAGGTGCAGTTATGCTCGTTTTCTTCAAGACCTAGCAAGTTTCACAGACGTGATTTATGCCAAGAATATATATGCTCTGGAAAAATAAGCACATATGTGCCCAGCCACATTGGGATATTGTGGACTCACTTACAGTGGAAATCAGGGGCAGTGCTGAGTTGCTTCAGTCATGTCTGACTTTCTGCAAATCCCTGGACTATAGCCCGCCAGGTTCCTCTATCCATGGGATTATCCTGGCAAGAATACTGGAATGGATTGCCATTTTTTTCTCCAGGGGATCTTTCCGACTCAAGGATAGAACCCACATCTCCTGCAGCTCCTACATTGGCTTGTAGATTCTTTACCACTGAGCCACCTGGAAAGTCCTCAAACTCAGGAGAACATCTCCTAAAAGACATCCCAGTATCTTGCTCCTTTTCAGGATTAACTGACCCTCAGTTTCAAGTCCCAGCCCTCAGGCTTACAAACTCAAAAACACGGGTGGCACTCCACCAAGCTGGAAGCATTTTCAAAGATGAACTTTCATAAAACAAGCTTCTGAACCAATACAGAAAATTAAAATGCCAATAAATATTGTTAACAAATAATAATAATAACTATCTTTATTAGATATTAGAAAACTATCGGATATTAGGTACTAAAAAGTTTAAAGTTCACCTGGTTATTCTCTCCCAGAGCTAAGCTCATGAAAGACGAATCGTAGTCATAAGATTGCTTTGGTAAGCACTGAAATCAAAGCAAAGGGGACTTAGATGTCCTTACAAAATCTACCTCAGACAAGACAGCTAAGGAAATGTCATTCCTACAAGAATCCACATCAGCTGGCCACACTCCCTCCCGTGGAGAGCTAGCTGTGCCATGTCGAAGCCCCCCTCATTCCACATGCCTTCTTAACTGCCCTTTCAGGCTTAGCTACATAATTCGCAGAGCTCAATCCAAAAGGAAAATGTTCAGTTCATAGTTCAAAAAGTGGGATAAAAGTGCCAGGAAGATCCCAAAATACAAAATGTCTCCTTTCTTCCAGTTTCGTTTTCCCTCCCTCCTTCCCTCTTTTCCTCCTTTCCTCCTCAACCCATCATGGTGTTATTTAATTTGCCACTTAAAATCTGTTTCCATCAGTAAAGAGATATTCACAGGGCCAGTACAGACCATCACAGGCACCCAAGAACCCTGGTCCCATAACTTGGCATAAGTGTGCACCCCACCAGATGGCAGGTTCCCTCTGCTACCAGGTCCCTTCCTAGCTGGACTGACAAGGTCGGAGCCAGGGGCAGTGAAGTGAAGTGAAGCCAAGTCAAACAGGCATCTGCCCTTGCAGTGTGAAATGTGCCCAACCCACAGTGGACAGGCCATCCCAAAGAACTGCAACCCCTGAGTCTGAGCACACTCAGTACCTGGATTGGGAGTGGGCAAGGGGTTCACTCTTGTTGGACTCAATATGCCAGCAAATTTGGAAAACTCAGCAGTGGCCACAGGACTGGAAAAGGTCAGTTTTCATTCCAATCCCAGAGAAAGGCAATGCTATAAAATGTTGAAACTACTGCACAATTGCACTCATCTCACACACTAGCAAAGGAATGCTCAAAATTCTCCAAGCCAGGCTTCAACAGTACGTGAACCATGAACTTCTAGATGTTCAAGCTGGATTTTGAAAAGGCAGAGAACCAGAGATCAAATTGCCAACATTTGCTGGATCATCCAAAAAGCAAGAGAGTTCCAGAAAAACATCTGCTTCTGCTTTATTTACTATGCCAAAGTCTTTAACTGTGTGGATCACAACAAAACTGTGGAAACTTCTTCAAGAGGTGGGAATATCAGACCTCCTGACCTGCCTCCTAGAAATCTGTATGCAGGTCAAGAAGCAACAGTTAGAACTGGACATGAAACAACAGACTGGTTCCAGTATATTGTCACCCTGCTTATGGACATGAAACAACAGACTGGTTCCAGTATATTGTCACCCTGCTTATTTACTTATCTGCAGAGTACATCATACGAAATGCCAGGCTGGATGAAATATAAGATGGAATCAAGATTGGTGAGAGAAATATCAATAATATCAGATATGCAGATGACACCACCCTTATGGCAGAAAGTGAAGAGGAACTAAAGAGCGTGTTGATGAAAGTGAAAGAGGAGAGTGAAAAAGCT
>SJYX01005924.1:299041-332206 GCA_006410675.1 Oreotragus oreotragus | reverse complement strand
ATTGATGCTTTTGAACTGTGGTATTGGAGAAGACTCTTAAAGAGTCCTTGGACTGCAAGGAGATACAACCAGTCAATCCTAAAGGAAATCAGTCCTGAATATCCATCGGAAGGACTGATGCTGAAGCTAAAACTCCAATATTTTGGCCACCTGATGCAAAGAACTAACTCACTGGAAAAGACCCTGATGCTGGGAAAGATTGAAGGCAGGAGGAGAAAGGGACGACAGAGAAGGAGATGGTTGGATGGCATTACTGACTCAATGGACATGAGTTTAAGCAAGCTCCAAGAGTTGGCAATGGACAGGGAAACCTGGCATGCTGCAGTCCATTGGTTTGCAAAGAGTCAGATATGACTGAGCAACTGAACCGACTGAAGGGGTTTAAAACCCCAACGAGTCACTTTGGTTCTGCCAGCCCAGGGTGGGAATGTCTGCCACCATGCTTTATACACCAAGGCATGTGTATATTTGGACCCTGACCCTCTCTGCATCTAGACTCCCACCCAGTCAAGACAGGAGCAGGCCTGGACCACGGTACCAGGAGGTAAAGAAGTAGACAGCCAAGCACCTGTCCCAGGGAGGTTGGGCTCCATGCTCTTGGTCATGCTCAGTTGTCCCATCAGACTTCACTTACAAAAACACAAACTCAAAGGTAAAATCATCCAGAATTTCAAGACAGCAACTACAGAGCACTTCACCCCAAGCACGGAGCCTTCTGGTGGGACCATCTTTATATTGACTGTAAAGCCAGCCTGCTTGTCCTAACTTCTGTTTTCTTTTAAATGTCACTGGGTATGCCACAGCTTCAACTAGCAAACATAGTCCAATTTTGCCTATAGCTACAACTTGATAGCTTACTTCAAGAAAGTAAAGGTTCCTCTTTAATTAACTAATTACTTTTTAGACTGGTATTTTAAAGGGTAAGCAACTTCCACAAGATACAGTATTGATTTCATAATTGAACTAAAAGAAGCATTCTTATTTTCCTTATTTCCAAGTCCTTCTATAGGCCCAAACACTGACAATATCGACCACTGGCCAACTGTAGCAATAACCACAGGCTGAAACTGCCTCAAGAATGCATTTATCTCCATTCATTTATTTATTCAATGGACTTAACAAACCTTGTGTGCTTACATACCAGGCAATATGCTCTGTGTTACAAAGTTCAAGAAGCACACAGTCCCTTGAAGAGCACACACTGAAACAGAGCAGACAGACACAGCAGTGGACAATTTCATCTGGTAAGTGCTATGAGGCCATTTGTCATGGAAGCACAAAGGCAGCGTATTAAACCCGCCTGGTGGAGTAAGATGGAGGTTTTCCAGACATTTTCCATCAAGGAGTGAGAACATTTTCCCCAAGAATATGGATGGCACCTTGGAGTTACACATTCCACCTTGGAGTTGCTGCTGCTGCTGCTGCTGCTGAGTCGCATCAGTCTTGTCCGACTCTGTGCTACCCCATAGACAGCAGCCCACCAGGTTCTGCCAGGGTCCAGCTCCGGTAGGATCCAGGATATTCTAAGCGTGGACGGCGTCGGCGATTAGATAAGATTATTTATTTAGACATAGAAAGAGAGATTAGGAAAGAATAGTGTAGTGGAGAAAACAGAGGAGAAAAGAGGCTGAAATTCCTTGGTTTACACAGGAAGCTAATAAAGCCCCAAGACAAGGGACTTGCACTGTCTACATAGGCTGCAGGCACCCTCCCGGTCTCCTGAGGGAGTGAAGACGCAGAGCACCTTCCTGTTCAGGTCTTAGAAGCCCAGGCAAATAAGTAGACATGGGGAGCCTCTGTGCTCCAGACAGGAATTAGCCTGAAAAGGAGAGAAAGAAAAGAAGACACAGGGAGAGCCAGATTTCCAAGAAACTGTCCGTCTCTTTATTTTCCAGGGAAGCTTTTATACTTTAAGTTGTACATAGAGATCAATGGATAATACAAAGTCATGCAGGGTCAGCAGTCCTGACCCTTATTGAGACCATGCTTTCTTTCTGCATTCCTTCCCATATACAAAGTTCTCAAGTGATTTACATCATCTTCTGGCCAAGAGGCCTGCTAACATTTTATGACCCTTTCTGATGATGATTAGTCAACCAGAAAACTTATTTTCTCCAAAGGTGATTTTTCTTAAGTCAGGCGCCACTCTCCAAAAGCGCTAGATAAGGTTACATTCCTATAGGGTAAGGGTGTAGTGGGCTATAATCAAGAAAAGAATTTACTAGCCTAAGGTTTAACACGATTAATATTAAAGATTATTACTTATTTTTTCAATATGCTAGTTATATCAATTAATGTATACAGAGGACAAGGGATGTGGAAAATTAGCAGCAAATATTGGCTCAACAATGAAACCCTCAACCAGTATTACTCCAACAATCTACTAATACTACACTAATAATTTCTAACTTCTCAAAAGGCTCTGTATTTAGAAAGTTTAGAGAGTCTTGTGCCTCTCACAGTTGGGAGGCTGTGAACAATCACATGTGTGGTTGTGAGAGTCCAGATAAACTTGTCAGGCTAGCTAGAGAACCACAGAGGAGTTTTTGGACTGAAACACTCTTGTTACGCCCAGGAGATTTATTAACTGGAGCTCTAAGTTAACTTTTTCCAGAGAAAGGTGGTGGGGGATAGCCCCCTGTTAATGTCAGANAAACTTGTCAGGCTAGCTAGAGAACCACAGAGGAGTTTTTGGACTGAAACACTCTTGTTACGCCCAGGAGATTTATTAACTGGAGCTCTAAGTTAACTTTTTCCAGAGAAAGGTGGTGGGGGATAGCCCCCTGTTAATGTCAGAAGAGTTTGTGAAAGGCATAATACAATAAGGCAGACAGACTCTGGTTTTGGGGTAGATGCTCAAGAAAGTCCAGGGGGGTCCCTCGAGGCCTGATCTCACCTTTGCCCTGTCAGGCCTCTTCCTCATGACCTTTGCCATGGGTGGGATTCTCCACGCTGGCTCGCAGCAAGGTTTCACCAACCCTGGGATTCTCCAAGAACACTGAAGTGGGTTGCCATTGCCTTCTCTGACCTTGGAGTTACACATTCCTTTTTCCTCAGAATCTGTCATATGAGAATACACTACCTCCTCCAAAGTACCAAGTAGTCTTGCCCCTTCCTTCCCCCCCACTCAAAAATAAATCAACCTTGATCTGTTCAAGACTTCAGAACCAACTACAAATTTACAAGTAATACAGGGCACAGGGGACCATATTAAACTGGTCTCAAGGAATGCAGTCAGCAAAATCCTGTGAGAAACTCTTAATAGGACAAATACCTCGATTTCTTCAAAAAATAAACTACAAGAAAAAAAATAGGTAGACGAGCACTCAGTAGATTAACAGAGACTTAAAGGACATATCCACTAACTGTCATATGTGGGCCTTGTGTGGAAGTTGTTGAATCCTCGTAGGGGAAAACATTATAACATTTATGAGACCAAGATATTTAATGAAATTAAGGATCTGTTCATTGTCCAGATGTGATCATAACACTGTAGTTACAGTTAAAGAGGCAGGAAAGTATAATGGTTAGGGCTCCAAGCTTTGGGATCACATTTCCTAGTTTCAGATATCTCTTCGGAGACAGCGCAACAAAACTTTGAACAAGATGGCTTACTCAATGGTTGCATGTCCTCATCTCTAACACAAGAAATAATAAAGGCAGTTGCTTCATTAAGTTGTTAGAGGATTATGAGATATACCGTGAAAAAGCATTCAGTACAGCGTCTGGTTCACAATAATCATCCATTCTGTTTTTATTACCACTGAGGTGATGAGGAACCTTTTTTAAATCTTTCTATTGATTGCCCTCAGCTCAGTTACTCTGGACTAGACTCCTTCTTCTGCCCACCCAGACGCCTGCATGACATCACTAAAAGGGAGTTCACCATTCACATCTGTGCTCCTCTCTATTCTACACCTCTGCTCCCAGCTGCCAAACTCACAAACCATATTCCTTTTCTTACTGCCCAACGGGCTTGAAAAGTGTAGTCCCAGGAATCAAGGATTCTCCTGAGAATGGCTCTGGTTCATCTCCTTGGTTAAATCTCTTTGGATAAAATCTCTTTCAATTCATCCATTCATGCCCTAATTCACCCCAGTGGGACCCAGGCAGGGTCCTCCCATCCCTGGCAATGGAATCACATGCTTCTTCCCCCACTCCAGGCTTATGTTGTGTGTCCTGGATTCAACAAACAATTTCACTGTTTGCTGCTGATCACTGCCTTTAGGCTATAGAACCAAGTCTGAAAGTTTTCACCCTCTGCTGCAACTGTGACCCTTTCTCCACTTCAGAGTAGAGAAGGGCAAGCCTCCTGGTAAATCCTTAAGACCAGGGTTGCCTTACACCTAACCCATTCCTTCAAGGCTACTTACTTGGTGCTTTGTACATGTAGACACCCCAAAATTCCCTCCTGTTTTTTATAATACTTAGAAGAAGGAAATAAACTAGTTTTTAAAAGAAGGAAATTAAGCTAGGTTATATGTCAGAGTCTGGAGAAAATAGCATACAAAGATGGGATGCTATTGGGAAACCAGTGTAGAGAAAGTGATAGTGTTCTTAAAATCTCCCATTCCAAAAGAAAAAAAAAAAAAAACTCTTAATTCTTCCTGACTTCTTAGGAATATACCTGGGCTGTCTATCATAGTTACGCTGCTAATTAGCTGTTCAGGACTCCTGGTAGATGATTTAACCTCTCTAGGCTCCAGCTTTTTCATCTGTTATATGAGGATGTTGGATTATAGGAGCTCTGAAAATTCTCTCAGCTCTAAAGGTATGATTTTAAATATTAGAAATAAAAGTCCCAGATGCAAATGTTGATCCAGTGTTGGAAGCAGGTGGACCCATAGTCACTGACACTATTTTCTCAATAACTATTAACCAAAAATGTTTCATGATGACTAAAATGAATACTAAAAGAACTATTAACAGCATTATAAATTCTAATAATAGTATAACATGTATCAGTTGCCTTAAGTTGCATTACCAGAGTCAAAGAGTATTAGTCTAACACCTTGGGAAACAGAATCATAATGTTAATATTAACAACTTACTGGCACAGAGTCCAGTGTATTTTCAAATGCTCAATACATGGTAGCCAGTCTGACAGCTGTGGAGTTCATTCATTTAATTAGGAATTTTGCCCTAGATGATGTTCTGTTCAAGCTTTAGAGACTGCATCATGCTAAGGTGAGATTGCCCAGGCTGAACTAGAATAATTCTTTGGTTTCTCTTCCTTGCTCCCCTTTGTTCTCTGGAATTTAGGTATAAAATTGAGCTATAAACCACTTTTGTTCAAGGCTGACCCACATTAACCACCATGTTGGAAGGCAGCCAATGCTTTAAAAATATATCTAGAGACAGACATATTTCCAAGAAATTGAATAAGACTGAAATAAACATTTGTAAATAAAATCACAGACTCACAGTCGGCACAGAAGTAGGACTTCAGCTAAGTATCCTGCCAGCTGGATTCTGTTTGGGGCCCATATTTTTACCTGTCCTGGAAACTCCATTACAATGAATCTAACAGCCACAGTACATAAAGGCAAGGGTTTGTTAGCAGCCATAGCAAAAAGCTGCCCCAACTGTACTATGGGCAAAAGGGTGGTCTCAAAAGAAAATCAACATAATCATGTCATCATTTTTCCTCACTGGCTATGGAAACATTATATTAGAAAGGAGGGGATAGGTGTAACTTAAAGAAGTAGTATTTGAGTGATGGAGGTCAAATCATCATTTCAGTCTTTCTTACAGTTTTTGCTACTGAATGATGAAGCGGAAAAGAAATCTAGACACTTGGGTGCAAGAGCCAGCCACAAGAGCCAATCAACCACTCAGCGGAGGATCAAAATTGACAGAAAGGATAGCTGCTATCAGAGAATATGAAAGATGATCTTATGAGCACTGAGCTAAATTTTTTTCATTCTTACAATTTCTCATTGTAAGTATAGCATTATCTTGCAAGTTCTTCATAAATCCCAATCCAGGTAAGTCTACAAAATGTCTTTAGGTTGGCTGCTTTACCTTCCAAGTTTGTGTGCTGTGCTTAGTTGCTCAGTCGTGTCTGACTCTTTGTAATCCCATGGACTGTACACACCAGGCTCCTCTGTCCATGGCAAAAATACTGGAGTGGGTAGCCTATCCTTCCTCCAGGGGATCTTCCTGACCCAGGAATCAAACCAGGGTCTCCTGCATTGCAGGCAGATTCTCTACCAGTTGAGCTACCAAAGAAGCCCTAAACCTTCCACGTTTAAAGCACCTCGTTTTTACCTAAACCTGAGATTATTCTGAGCATCTGCAGTTGTATAACACTTCTAAGCAATTTCAGACAACTTGGCTAGTCTATAGAATCTTTAAGAAGCAATTTACAAGTGACTCACTTTGGTGACCCAGAAGTATTTTCACATCTGGCAAGTACATCATTCACTCATTCAAGTGCACAGCAAGCACGTATTACATGCAAGGCACTTGGCAGAGTCAAGGGAGATCTGCAATTTCAACAGGACATCATCCTCACCATCAGGGAGTCCAGAGGCCAGTGTATCAGACACATGAGCACATCAGGTAAATACCTAACAGGGAGATGCTCCCTGAAGCAGAAGAGGACAGCACAGTCTCAGAACCCAACACCAACTGAAAAAACATCCAAACCCACTGGTGAGGTTATGAAAAACACTCTCATATCACTCTCATCTTTTGGAAATAAAGATATAAAAAATTCATAAACAAAAGTCAGGAAAAGAAATCAGTGCTTTCACATGTTATTTCAAATGCCTATCATTTCCTTTTTCTAGGTACCTACACAATCTAAAAAGTAAAGTCAATGATCTAAAACATAAGTCAATGCCTTTAAGAATAAAATTAATTCTCACTACATTTCAATTTAAGGTTTCCAAGTTGAAGCCACTAACTTAGGAAAACAGATTCATAAATAAAAGCAGGCTAGTAGCCAGAAGAAATTCAGGGGGAAAAAAAGTACAAACATATTAATGAAACATATATTGAACTTGAACAGAGGGGAGGGTCTTTGAAGCACAAAGTTCAGCAACCTAAAGCTATGTAGGGCCCTTCTGTGAGAAAGCATCGGCTTATCTACCGCTTCCTAATTGGATCCCCACTTGCAAGGTTTAGTTAAACTTCTATAGAATAAGCAAGGTCATTGCCTCACCATATTGAAAAGTTTTATCAAGAAAATGTCACAACCCAGTTGAAGTCATTCATTAACAATTATAATTTTTAAAAGTCAGCAGAGGAATTCAAAAGACTATCATCAATTCAACAAATGTTTATGATATACTGTATTAGTTTGCTTGGCTGCCACAACAAAACACCACAGATGAAATGGCTTAAACAACAGAAATTTATCTTCTCACAGTTTTGGAGGGCAGAAAACTGAGATCAAGAGCAGTGGCATTCGCTCTTGCAGGCCAGCCTCCTTGGCTTATAGATGGTCACCTTCTCCTTCCTCCCACGGTCTTTCCTTTGTGTGTCTGTGTCCTAATCTCCTCTTACTATAAAGACTCCATTCATATGGGTCAAGGCCCACCTTAATAACCTCATTTGAATTTAATTATCTCTTTTAAAACCCTATCTCCAAATACATTCCATTCTGAGGTAATGAAGGTTAGAACTTCACCTGTAAATTTTGAAGGGGCATAATTCAGTCCATAACATACCTAATCTGTGCCTAAGAGAACAGCATTGAAACATGTATGTTACCATATGTAAAACAGAGGGCCAGCGCAGCAAGTTCGATGCATGAAGCAGGGCACCCGAAGTCAGTGCTCTGGGACAACATAGAGGGATAGGGTGGGGAGGGATTTGGGATGAGGGGGTTCAGGATGGGGGGGACACATGCATATCTATGGCCGACTCATATTGAAAAAAAAAAAAACAAGAGCAGAACATCAGTGTTTCACCCATCTTCACGGTACTTAATTTTTCATTAGTATCTTTCACATGTTAGTTACACATAAGGAGTAATTTAAGGACCGATAATTAACAGGCATCAAACTTAATGAACCATGAACTATAACTGATAAATCATGCAACCATACCGAAAGAAAGAGTAGGAAACTGGAATGAAATGAGAGGTACAGAAA
Organism: Oreotragus oreotragus; assembly: GCA_006410675.1. Lineage (NCBI taxonomy): Eukaryota > Metazoa > Chordata > Mammalia > Artiodactyla > Bovidae > Oreotragus > Oreotragus oreotragus. The sequence goes on along the minus strand of SJYX01005924.1, from coordinate 324,104 downwards.
AAGGAATGAGCTACTTTCCACAACTAGATGCTGGAGCTTTCGTACAGCACAGAGAATGCGTGACCTTCACTCCAGTCACAATGCCTACAGGTTCCCAGGTGCCCACCCAGAAGCTCATTTGCTTCAACTGCAGTAATGTTGTTGAACAGCACTGAACACATACAATTTAAATCAATCCAAGCAGGCTTTCCATACTTTAAATCTACTATAATATTACTGTTTCCCTCTCTTTAACTACTTGGTCCTGCAACTATCTTTACCAAGTATAGATTTCCAGGATCCAGGAAGAGTCATGTCAGTAATCACCACATTACCAGTCTGTCCAGATCATAAAAATCATGTTAGGTAGCTTCCAATCATCCTCCTAGACTTGCAGTCCAAAGCCTTGATCTTCAATTCTTTGGTTCCTCCATTTTGGAGCATGAGTTGTATTAATTGCAGGATCAGAATAGAAAAAAAATAACTAATTTCAGGCCAGAGCTTAAATTAACTTCATGAAAATGATGAGTTAAGTAGTTTTAAAATATCAGTAACAGCAGGAATGAAGGGCAGGAAAACAGTACACCATTTCTGAAGGGAAATTTAGAAATAAATGTCAAATTCTTTGCCTTAAAATTATATATTTTTGACCCATAATTCCGTAAATAGAAAATTTTCCCAAAGATGTGCATTAAAATGTGAGTGCCTTTATATTCATTACATGATATATAGCATCAAAATCTGGAAACAACCTTAACACTTAAAGAAATCATGGAACATTCAAGACAGAATACTAAAAATGTCTACTAAAAATATTTATGGATATGGAAAATGTTTCAACTATAATTAAGTTTAAATTTTTTAAACTGTGCAAAACAGTGCTATACCATGACCCTAGAGTTTTCAACGATACCACATTTATTTTGGGAATGAGCTACATATGAATTTATTTATGTCCTGATTTTAGAATTCAATTTTTTCTTAAGATAAAATTACACACAATAAATCTGTTAAAATATACAAAAGCAACACAATAGTGGTAGTTAAAAAAAAAAAAAAATGAGTGAATCCTGGAGGTCAACTAGAACATTTTAAAATTCTCCACACAAGAGCACCTGATGCCACAGCAGATACATACCTTCCTTTCATCCAGCTCAGTAGTTCTCCAGATTTCATCTACATAAAAACCTCTGCCCCATGTAACACACAGAACTCTTCTACACTCTTCTTTATGATTGAGTCAAAGGATTTTTTAATGGGTGCTTTGCCTTTAACCTCCAGTGACTACTATATGTATATACATATGTATATATATATTTCTTTTAAAATGTATATCTTATATGCATACATATGAAATATACATCACGTGTTCCTTAATTATATATTTGTATATTATATATATTTTTAATTATATATGTATGTATGTTTCTGAAAATGTGTATTTTATATACATACATTAGTATGTATATATATTCATAAAATATATTTTATAATTTAAATATATTCTATATGTATATGTGGATATGTGTACATATATCCTTCATGAATATTTTATATACACACACATATAGCATATATGTGTATGCACTTATCTGTGTGAGCGTGTGTTCCTTAAAAATGGACTATCTGGATATACACCAGAACAGTGATAGAATGGTAGGTTAATTTGTTATTCTCTTATACTTTTCATTCATCTGCAATCAGAAGAAAATATTACTATTTCAAGAAGATAACAGACAAGGCTTTTTCTCTTCCTTTCCTACATACCTGATCATGTTACAAGGAAATCAGAAAAAACAATGTCTCTTATCTAGCATTTCCCAAGTTAATGATCCAGAACCACTCTACCTAAAATTCGGTCCTTCAACCGCAGTGGGTGTTAATTCCTGTCTCTCTTAAGAGGCCTACTCAGAATTGCTTGTCCATACATTAGATAACCTCAAATTATTTTTCTGGTCTGCTGCCTCTGAGCCTGTTTTCAGTCAACCAGCCACTTCCTCTTTTAGCATGCTGTTTCTATCTGCTTTTTAGTGAGAAACTAGATAATTATGTCATCACTGTTCCAAATTTAGACATGCCCATGGACGGGGTTTAACATCGTACCTGTTGCCTCAAAACACATGCTTTTATTTTAATGCATAAACTCAGACATACACTTTCCTTTCACAAAGGCCTTCTTTGTCCTCTACATTCTTTAAAAGTTGAGTGTGTTGAGGATGAACTATGTGCCTTGAACTGTCCTAGTGCTCTACAAGACTAACCCTTTGAACTCTCACAACAGCCTTAAGGGGTAAGGAAAAGAACCCCCATTTTACAGCGTGGATTCAGGGTATAAACCCAGGCATGCTGCCTCTCACAGATATGTTATCAGATAACTGGCCTCAGAGTAAGCGAGGTACTTTTAAAGAAAATGATCTACCCAAATTTTCTTATTATTGTGCAAATAATAATCTTGTATATTCACTAGGACTCAATTTTCATAAAATCTTAGCAATCATAAAGACCTTCAAAGCTATCTCAGTCATAGAGTCAAACCCTTTTGTAAATAATAGGTAATTTCCACTTTTCACATTATAAAAATTAACCACTTCTTTCAAAAAGGAAGAGGCTCAGTGAGTTTACAATTCTGTTCTCCATTCCCACACTCAAGGCTTTCTTAACATATGAATATATGTTGAATTACTATAATGTTTTAAAACATGTGTTTTGAAGACTGGCAGCCCTGGTTTGAGTTCCAACTCAGCAATTTATGAGCTCTGTGGCTGTAGGCAAAGCTCTCACCTCGCTGAGTCCCAGCTTTCCTACTGGCCAAACAGAAGTAACTGCACCCACAACCTCTGAGTCTTTGTAAGGATGAATTAAATAACACATGTGAAGTACACAGTACCTGTCACTTAGTAAACACTTAATAGATGTTCTTAACATTTATAAAGTTTCATGCCAATTCAGCATTCAGCCAGATGTTCAGTTTCACAAAATAGGCCTTGTATGCAAATCAAGAGTTCATTATAAAAAGCCCTTCAACTACAAACCCCTTCAGAATTACCTATTAGGAAGCAAAGTGCAGAATGCTACTAATTATTCTTCTGAAATCAGTAAGTGCTTAACTAGAAGATATTTTTTAAGGTAGACTAATTTTAGCCTCAAAAGACAATTTTTTCTTTGAAGCAAAAATGAGATACTAGGCCTGTTGCTCTTGTTAACCTAGTTTTTCAAAAAATATACAAATTCTAACTTTTGAAAACCCTACTGTTCTAATTTTTGACTCTACAGTTTCCTATTGTCATCATCCTACATTCGACTGCACACACAGAGCCTGGGACTCAGCCTCTCACCTGTAACAAGGTAATCACATGGGTCATAGGGTCTTGTGGCTATTACATGAGATATCACAAGGCGCTTCATGTAATGCTTTTAAACAGTATACAGAAAGCACTTGCAGGACGTAGCAGTTATTCATTAATTATATAAATCTTTCTTTATAAATTGAATAGCAGAGACCAACTGTTCACATCTGGTAGTCTATGCAACTGTGGAAAGCACAAATCCTGAACTGGGTAATGATTATGAAGAATTATAGATATCACTGTTAAGCAAGTTATCAATATTTCTTAGCAACAAACCTGCACTCCTTCTGGATAAACTATCACAGGGATTCCAGTAAGAAGGCCAATCACATTATAACTTTGAAATGGCATTTGGAGGCTTTGCATTTCCCTAACAGACACTTGCAATTACTAATCTCCGAATTTTGGAGTGGTGATTATTTGATGTTTGTTAGGATCAGTGTTTGAGTTCAAAGAAGTATAAGACATTCCTTCTTGTACAAAGCACAGGATGTGTGTAAGGCAGTGGTTCTCATCCTGGCTGCATATAAAAATCAGCTGGGGGACTGAGGAACAGGTGACCCCAAGGAGGGCGATTCCCTGAAGAAACGCGAGCCAATGAAAACTGGGTGCTGGAATGGGGCCTCAGCATCTGTAGTGTTTTGTTTTAAAGTTGCCCAGATAATTCTAATACACAGTGACGACTGACAACCGTATGTGTGAGGAGAAACAAGAGAAGCAGGCAAGAAAATTCTGGAAAAAGAGATCAGGCCGTTTTACCCCATTTTGTAGATGGCCTTTACGCTCTGCTGTTTTCTTTGCTGCACATACATTTCTAAGTTTGGTGTCGTCCCACTTGTCTATTTTTGCTTCTGTTGTCTGTGCTTTTGGTGTCCTACCCCCCCCAAAAAAATCAGTGCCAAATCCAATGTCAGGAAGCTTTTCCTTTATGTTTTCCTCTAGGAGCTTCATAGTTTTAGGACTTTACATTTAAGACTTTAATCCATTTTGAGTTAATTTTGGTATATGGTATAAGGTGAGGGTTGGGTCCATCTTCATCTTTTTGCATGTGAATATCTAGTTTTCTCAACACTGTTCATTAAAAAAAAAAAAAAGACTGTCCTTTCCCTAATGAGTAGCCTTGGCACCCATGTTGAAGATCATTTGACCAAATACTTGATGATTTATTACTAAGGCCTCTTTTTCAACATACATAAAGCAAAACTGTGCTCCTTTTGTATATATTATTTTGTAATCTACTTCCTTCACTTAAAATAGATAATTGATGATTACTTTCCCTTGTAATATTGTTTTTTCATATTATTTTAAAGGCTTTACTCTGAAAGTAACACATGCTTAATGCAAATGAGAAAGGTAAAGAAAAAACTATAAGTAATCAGTAATCCCACAGCCAAAGTTAACCACTGCTAACGGTTTAGTACATTTATCCAGAACATTTTATATTTTGAAAATGAAAATCATTTTTCCAGATGGTAGTCTCATATCCTACTATTTTCCACCCACTACACTTTTGGTACTTGACCTAGAGCTACAAATGAAGCAGCACCTAGACCAGTGCCTCATACACAGAAGGCACTCAAATACCTGTTGTATGAATGAAATGAATGAACAGATGTGTGACCTCAGTTAATTTAGTTAGTCCAGTTAAGAAGCAAACAAGCACAAAAATAACTACAGGACAGAACGGTAACTGTTACAACAGGGCTGTGACAGGTGCAGCAAAGCACAGAATAACACTCAAAATGTCGGGTCACTTCCTCCAAAAGAGATGGTGCCCACTTTGGGTCTTAGAGAAGGGCCACAAGAAGACATGCGGGTGAACAAGCAAAGGGAGAAAAAGCAAGAAGGGCACCGAAGCAACAAGCAAGGGAAAGGAATAAGAGAACAGCATAAGGAGGAAACAGCGCAGTTCATCTCCAAGGGAAGATATGAGTGTGTGTGTATTTGTGCACCTGTTTGTGCACATATGTGTGTGCATGTGTGATCATGTTTGCGGGACGAAGAAGTGTGTGGCAGAATACCAACTCAGGAAGCTGATAAAGCATGAGGAAGGCAAATCATAGAGGGCTTTGAATGTACCCGCAAGAATTTCAACTTCATCTTGAAAACTATGGGAGCAACGAAGGCATTCAAGAATGAAAGCTATATACTCAATGCGGTACACAGTTCTCTGGCTGTTCTTTGGGTGGGCGACAAGACTAGAAGCTGGGAGCAGTTCTACTGCATGATTCTAAGTCAAAAGTGATGTGGGTCTGACTCACCCAGCACAGAGGTGTGAGAGGGGAAAGGAGAGGACAGAGATCAGCTATCAGTTATTAAGGAGGAAGAGTTATTAGGGCATAGTGAGTAATTAGGTTTGGTTACTATGAGGAGGAAGAGTCCAGACAACCCCCAGTTTTCTAAAAAGCAGGGTCACAGGAGAAAAACCAGTTGAAAAACAAAAAAATGTTGAGTGAGTGTGTGTGTATTTGTGCACCTGTTTGTGCACATATGTGTGTGCATGTGTGATCATGTTTGCGGGACGAAGAAGTGTGTGGCAGAATACCAACTCAGGAAGCTGATAAAGCATGAGGAAGGCAAATCATAGAGGGCTTTGAATGTACCCGCAAGAATTTCAACTTCATCTTGAAAACTATGGGAGCAACGAAGGCATTCAAGAATGAAAGCTATATACTCAATGCGGTACACAGTTCTCTGGCTGTTCTTTGGGTGGGCGACAAGACTAGAAGCTGGGAGCAGTTCTACTGCATGATTCTAAGTCAAAAGTGATGTGGGTCTGACTCACCCAGCACAGAGGTGTGAGAGGGGAAAGGAGAGGACAGAGATCAGCTATCAGTTATTAAGGAGGAAGAGTTATTAGGGCATAGTGAGTAATTAGGTTTGGTTACTATGAGGAGGAAGAGTCCAGACAACCCCCAGTTTTCTAAAAAGCAGGGTCACAGGAGAAAAACCAGTTGAAAAACAAAAAAATGTTGAGTTCCCCTGGGTACATGGGGAATGTGAGGTATCTGTGATGTGAGGAAGGGGAGGGCTCCAGAAGAGGAGGCATAGAGAAACTGAACTGGGAGCAGAGCACAGAGTTGAGAGCAGGGAGGAAAAAGAGATGAGGCCCAGGACAAAGAGCAGAGAACATGAGCACAAGACAGGGGAATGAGGAAGATGTGTCTGGGAAACAGACTGGGATGGGAAGTGGCCACAGAGTGATATTCAGGAAAGGAAGGAGACGGCTCACTACTGTAACAGCAGAGGTTGTGAAAACTAATCTTAAAAAGAAAAAAGTAGTTTTAAGAAGAAAAAGGTAATTAAAACAATATGACAGAGGAAGATACTTAGAAAAATAAAGAAGAAACTATAAGGTCAGTAAAAAAGAGTAAAAAGTAGAAACCCTCTCAACACAAGAAGACAAATTCCTGAATCACTTAAGAACTGGATGTCTTTCATCATACCACTCTGTCCTATCTCTTACCAATATCGAATACAGCATCTATAATCTCCCCTTATATCACACAAAACATGACAAAACTTGTAAATTTCATAGAAGGTGTGCTTGTATTCTAGATTCAGATTTTGGCACCATTGTCCCTGTGATGATTTGACTTCTCTGATGGGCAGAATCCACTCAGATCTCAGTTATTGCAGCCTTTTGTCATCTTGTAAAGGGGAGGGTAGGGGGAGAAAGAGGGAAGAAAGGAAAAGAAGGGAAGGGGAAGGAAAGAATGAAGGAAGGAAGGAAGAGAAAAAGAAAAGAAGGGAGAAAGCGAAAAAGACAAAAATGAAACAGGAGGGAGGGAGCAGGAAAAGATAGGAGAAAAAGAAAGGGAAAGAAACAGCTTAAAAAGAAGGGCAAAGAGCAGTTCAGAAAGTGAGAAAATGCTCTTGAAGCTCTACCAGAAGACCTCACACGGGATCAAACATTTCTGTTAGCAAACTAAATGGTATTTTCAGAGCTCTCCAGAGCCTCCCTCTGAGTTGCTTGCCTGTTTCCCGACTTTAATGTTGGCCAGCAGGATTGAGCAGTCAGACAGAGCTACTCATTATGTCAGAGTACAGGGAGGGTGGCCAAGCTTTGCACCATCATACACTGCAGATGCAATCCCCCTAGGCTCAGAGAAAAACTATGATTCTGGAAAAGCCTCAAGCCTGTTCACTCTGCCAGCATTAGACAAATGAGTGTTCATAATAGAAAAATAAACTCAGCAGCAACACTGAGCATCCTCTCAGGGCCCAGGGTGTGGGTGGCAGCCTTCCTCTGGAAGGGACAGAAATGGGAAGAAAACACGTGGGATGAAGCACCCTTAATTATTAACACATACTCTGCCCCATTTTTAGACAGGTTTAATGAATGGAATGACATTTTAACTTGGTAACAAAGACTGGGACCTAGCATCCAAAGTAACTATTAAACAAGAATTGAAAGCTCAGTGTCCACCCTGGTCCATGTGATTCCAAATATAAGTTCAGAGAAATTTAGCAGCTTTACTTCTACTTGTTTCCTCATTAGGAAAGCAGAGCTAATATTAAACCCTCAAACAGAAGATTTAAATAAACTGCTATCATTGCCAAAGTGGTGCCATGAAAGATGGTCACTATTATTACATCATCCATCTCTGGTGATAATGTTCAGATTAGCTCATGAACAAAGGCCACGTGTTTCTTCTTACAAAAATCTAACACTATACAGATTTTGCTTATTAATGTACCAATACGCTGATGTTGAGACCTTAGCCCTGAAGTAGAATTGCATGCCACCCTCCAGGGAAAGAAAGTGGCCTATTCCATCATAGCACCTGCAGAAACGGTCTCCAAATCACTGTCTTAAAATTACAATCCCATGCTAGGCAACATCTTGTCAGAGAATTTGACATAAATGTCTTCTAAGATACGGACCAAGTGTTGGATGAATTTAGTCACCTCAAAACTGTAGTATAACCATAAATACATGGCTTAAATAATTTGATATTGTTAGGAGATAAAAATTTTCATATAAAACCACAATTCTATTAGATCAATGTATTTACTAGGTGGTATTCTCAAGAGTACAGAGCAGTAACATCTATCCAAAATGCACCAGCTTTAACTGAAGTCCCTGGATCTTTCACGACACTTGTATTTTTATATTAGCTGGCTAGTAAAATGTAAACAAGACTTAGTTTTTGTTTTGTTTTTTTTTTTAAAGGTATAGTCTTAGAACTACAAATTAACAAATGGAATAGTTTCAAGGACCATAATGTTTGTGAAACCCCATTTACTATGTTTTGTCTTTAAAACAGGTAAGTGCACGTACACATTCTAAGATTGGGAAATATCCACTAAGACTACCATTACCACATTGAGCAATAGAGCTATATGCATGAAAGTCAGTTTGCTCATATTCTCTAATATAATCCCATCTCTCAAGGGTGTATTATAAGGAACAGAATCAAATCCCTTCTTACATTCAAAACAACAAAACACCCACCTCCCTGCTTAGAATAAACACCAGGAAGAGTTAAGGCATGTCAGATCATAATTCTGACAAATATTTCCTCCCACATTCAAAAAAAAAAAAAAAAGAGCCACATGTAAAAATAGCTCTTTTAAAGGAGATCAAGAAAGGAAAAAAGTCTCAAAACATAAACACAAAACCATGATTCTGTTTCTTTATATTTCTGAATTGATGGACTAAATAACAATGAGCTTTAGTCCCTTTACAATAAGCAGGGGAAACTATTAAAATTATATTATAGAAGAATGTAATGGCATGGGGAAGTGTTCATAACACTACAGATTGTTNAATAGCTCTTTTAAAGGAGATCAAGAAAGGAAAAAAGTCTCAAAACAAACACAAAACCATGATTCTGTTTCTTTATATTTCTGAATTGATGGACTAAATAACAATGAGCTTTAGTCCCTTTACAATAAGCAGGGGAAACTATTAAAATTATATTATAGAAGAATGTAATGGCATGGGGAAGTGTTCATAACACTACAGATTGTTAAAATAATAAGACGCTTATTTCAAGACAAAATATACATTAAGGTCCTAAGTTTATCACAAAGAATACACATACACACACCACATAAAAAAAACTCCTGCATCCATATAAACCCCAGAGGAAAAAGGAACAAAGTTAATTTTTCTAATATGTTACCTCTAAATGGCTGGACTGCTAATACATTTTTTCCTTTTTATTTTTCAAGATTTTCCTATTTTCTATAATAACAATGACATTTAAAGTCAAAGTAGCATCTAATCCATTTCGAATATTGTGAAAACTAAATGATATCATTCATGGGGTACAGCACAAAACTCAGTACCTAAACATAGTAAGTAAGCTGAGCACCAAAAAGTTGATGTTTTTGAACTGCAGTGTTGGAGAAGACTCTTGAGAGTCCCTTGGGCTGCAAGGAGATCCAACCTGTCAATCCTAAAGGAAATCAGTTCTGAATATTCACTGGAAGGACAGATGCTGAAGCTGAAATTCCAATATGTTGGCCACTTGATGTGAAGAACCAACTCATTGGAAAAGGCCCTGATGCTGGGAAAGATTGGAGGCAGGAGGAGACGAGGACAACAGATAAAATGGTGGGATGGCATCACTGACGTGATGGACAGGAGTTTGAGTAGGCTCCGGGAGTTGGTGATGGACAGGGAAGCCTGGCATGCTGAAGTCCACGGGGTCACAAAGAGTCAGACACTACTGAACAACTGAACAGAACTGAACTGAAACATTAGTTTAAAATTTTATGTAAAATAAAGGTAGTAACTTTTATTCTTGTAATCTTAAATTCTTTTTTCTTAAGGTGTAATTATACCTGGAGTTGTCCTCAAGAAACTTGAAATTTACAGAGACAGTGAGTCCCTGATATTGCTTTGCTTTGTTAATCAGAAGACAGTATAATATTATAAATTAGTAGGCTCCTAGAAGGGTATACTAAACATACTTTTCAAAATGGTGCTTTGTATTCATGCTCTGTGAGAAGCTATAAGAAGGTTTCTCAAGGGCTCAAAGAGGGAGATATAACCATCCTATCATCTATGGTCCTCAAAGCTATTTATTCTCAAAGACACTGTTATAATTCAGTGGTGTTAGAGTTGGACACGACTGAGCGACTTCACTTTCACTTTTCACTTTGATGCACTGGAGAAGGAAATGGCAACCCACTGCAGTGTTCTCGCCTGGAGAATCCCAGGGATGGGGGAGCCTGGTGGGCTGCCGTCTATGGGGTCGCACAGAGTTGGACACGACTGAAGCGCGTTGGCAGCAGCAGCAGCAGCAGAAGGATACAGCTAATTTCAACAGGGACGAATAAGTGATCAGGAGAGAGAGCAAAAGAACCCACTTCATGGAATCATACAGTAAAGAAAGTCCCATAGAATCGACATATTTAAGCCAAATCCTTTCTTTCAAACCAACAGACTAAAAAAATTCCAAAAGAAAATAGCCTTGGGATGTGAAGGAGCAGTCCAAAAAGCCAGTGAACACTGTGCACACTCAAGCTTGCCACTGCCCTTTCAGGAATCCAGGAGGGCCCACCCACTCGGCCCCCAACCTTGGGAACTGGGTCTTGTAAACTAGCAAATGATCCACAGACACACTGGCGAGATGGCAGAGCAAAAGGTAAAGAACAGAAACGTACTGTTTCCTTCTTCTAACACTTGAGTGATACTCTAACCTTTGTTACTGTAACTGAAGTTCATCTGCAGAGAAGATTACAAGGAAAGAAGAGCCAGGCAGTCCGGGGAAGGAGGTGGCTGAGAATTAAGAGAGCCAAAGGACTTACAAGTAAGGGCAGAGACACACTTCACAGCCAGCGCTGACTCCACACAAGAGCTCTTCCTCTCATACTGTCGCCTCCACACCCCACTGCAACCACAGCAGAGCAGGACGAGTTAGCAGCAGCCCTTCTTTCTCACACCCAGCCCACTGAGGACGATGCCAAATCAATAAGTAAATAAACACAGGTAGATGAAGATGGTCAACACGTATAAACTTCCAGATATAAGATAAGAGAGTACCATGGATATAATGTCCAACATGATTAATATAAGTAACACTGCTGTATGGTATATATGAAAGTTGTTAAGAGAATAAATCAAGTTAATCAAACCAGTCAATCCTAAGGCAAATCAACACTGAATATTCATTGGAAGGACTGATGCTGAAGCTGAAGCTCCAATACTTTGGCCACTAAGAAGTGTGTGGCAGAATACCAACTCAGGAAGCTGATAAAGCATGAGGAAGGCAAATCATAGAGGGCTTTGAATGTACCCGCAAGAATTTCAACTTCATCTTGAAAACTATGGGAGCAACGAAGGCATTCAAGAATGAAAGCTATATACTCAATGCGGTACACAGTTCTCTGGCTGTTCTTTGGGTGGGCGACAAGACTAGAAGCTGGGAGCAGTTCTACTGCATGATTCTAAGTCAAAAGTGATGTGGGTCTGACTCACCCAGCACAGAGGTGTGAGAGGGGAAAGGAGAGGACAGAGATCAGCTATCAGTTATTAAGGAGGAAGAGTTATTAGGGCATAGTGAGTAATTAGGTTTGGTTACTATGAGGAGGAAGAGTCCAGACAACCCCCAGTTTTCTAAAAAGCAGGGTCACAGGAGAAAAACCAGTTGAAAAACAAAAAAATGTTGAGCTCCACTGGGTACATGGGGAATGTGAGGTATCTGTGATGTGAGGAAGGGGAGGGCTCCAGAAGAGGAGGCATAGAGAAACTGAACTGGGAGCAGAGCACAGAGTTGAGAGCAGGGAGGAAAAAGAGATGAGGCCAAGCACAAAGAGCAGAGAACATGAGCACAAGACAGGGGAATGAGGAAGATGTGTCTGGGAAACAGACTGGGATGGGAAGTGGCCACAGAGTGATATTCAGGAAAGGAAGGAGACGGCTCACTACCGTAACAGCAGAGGTTGTGAAAACTAATCTTAAAAAGAAAAAAGTAGTTTTAAGAAGAAAAAGGTAATTAAAACAATATGACAGAGGAAGATACTTAGAAAAATAAAGAAGAAACTATAAGGTCAGTAAAAAAGAGTAAAAAGTAGAAACCCTCTCAACACAAGAAGACAAATTCCTGAATCACTTAAGAACTGGATGTCTTTCATCATACCACTCTGTCCTATCTCTTACCAATATCGAATACAGCATCTATAATCTCCCCTTATATCACACAAAACATGACAAAACTTGTAAATTTCATAGAAGGTGTGCTTGTATTCTAGATTCAGATTTTGGCACCATTGTCCCTGTGATGATTTGACTTCTCTGATGGGCAGAATCCACTCAGATCTCAGTTATTGCAGCCTTTTGTCATCTTGTAAAGGGGAGGGTAGGGGGAGAAAGAGGGAAGAAAGGAAAAGAAGGGAAGGGAAGAATGAAGGAAGGAAGGAAGAGAAAAAGAAAAGAAGGGAGAAAGCGAAAAAGAGAAAGAAAAATGAAACGGGAGGGAGCAGGAAAAGATAGGAGAGAAAGAAAGAGAAAGAAACAGCTTAAAAAGAAGGGCAAAGAGCAATTCAGAAAGTGAGAAAATGCTCTTGAAGCTCTACCAGAAGACCTCACACGGGATCAAACATTTCTGTTAGCAAACTAAATGGTATTTTCAGACCTCTCCAGAGCCTCCCTCTGAGTTGCTTGCCTGTTTCCCGACTTTAATGTTGGCCAGCAGGATTGAGCAGTCAGACAGAGCTACTCATTATGTCAGAGTACAGGGAGGGTGGCCAAGCTTTGCACCATCATACACTGCAGATGCAATCCCCCTAGGCTCAGAGAAAAACTATGATTCTGGAAAAGCCTCAAGCCTGTTCACTCTGCCAGCATTAGACAAATGAGTGTTCATAATAGAAAAATAAACTCAGCAGCAACACTGAGCATCCTCTCAGGGCCCAGGGTGTGGGTGGCAGCCTTCCTCTGGAAGGGACAGAAATGGGAAGAAAACACGTGGGATGAAGCACCCTTAATTATTAACACATACTCTGCCCCATTTTTAGACAGGTTTAATGAATGGAATGACATTTTAACTTGGTAACAAAGACTGGGACCTAGCATCCAAAGTAACTATTAAACAAGAATTGAAAGCTCAGTGTCCACCCTGGTCCATGTGATTCCAAATATAAGTTCAGAGAAATTTAGCAGCTTTACTTCTACTTGTTTCCTCATTAGGAAAGCAGAGCTAATATTAAACCCTCAAACAGAAGATTTAAATAAACTGCTATTATTGCCAAAGTNGTTCAGAAAGTGAGAAAATGCTCTTGAAGCTCTACCAGAAGACCTCACACGGGATCAAACATTTCTGTTAGCAAACTAAATGGTATTTTCAGACCTCTCCAGAGCCTCCCTCTGAGTTGCTTGCCTGTTTCCCGACTTTAATGTTGGCCAGCAGGATTGAGCAGTCAGACAGAGCTACTCATTATGTCAGAGTACAGGGAGGGTGGCCAAGCTTTGCACCATCATACACTGCAGATGCAATCCCCCTAGGCTCAGAGAAAAACTATGATTCTGGAAAAGCCTCAAGCCTGTTCACTCTGCCAGCATTAGACAAATGAGTGTTCATAATAGAAAAATAAACTCAGCAGCAACACTGAGCATCCTCTCAGGGCCCAGGGTGTGGGTGGCAGCCTTCCTCTGGAAGGGACAGAAATGGGAAGAAAACACGTGGGATGAAGCACCCTTAATTATTAACACATACTCTGCCCCATTTTTAGACAGGTTTAATGAATGGAATGACATTTTAACTTGGTAACAAAGACTGGGACCTAGCATCCAAAGTAACTATTAAACAAGAATTGAAAGCTCAGTGTCCACCCTGGTCCATGTGATTCCAAATATAAGTTCAGAGAAATTTAGCAGCTTTACTTCTACTTGTTTCCTCATTAGGAAAGCAGAGCTAATATTAAACCCTCAAACAGAAGATTTAAATAAACTGCTATCATTGCCAAAGTGGTGCCATGAAAGATGGTCACTATTATTACATCATCCATCTCTGGTGATAATGTTCAGATTAGCTCATGAACAAAGGCCACGTGTTTCTTCTTACAAAAATCTAACACTATACAGATTTTGCTTATTAATGTACCAATACGCTGATGTTGAGACCTTAGCCCTGAAGTAGAATTGCATGCCACCCTTCAGGGAAAGAAAGTGGCCTATTCCATCATAGCACCTGCAGAAACGGTCTCCAAATCACTGTCTTAAAATTACAATCCCATGCTAGGCAACATCTTGTCAGAGAATTTGACATAAATGTCTTCTAAGATACGGACCAAGTGTTGGATGAATTTAGTCACCTCAAAACTGTAGTATAACCATAAATACATGGCTTAAATAATTTGATATTGTTAGGAGATAAAAATTTTCATATAANACAGGAATGTTCATAACAGCATTATTCATAATAGCCAAAAAGTGGAAACCAACTCAAACGTCCATGCTGGTGAATAGTTAATATATGATATGCCACACAATAGAATTCTATTCAGCAATATAAGGAATAAAGTACTGATTTATACTGCAACATGCTGCTGCTGCTGCTGCTGCTAAGTCGCTTCAGTTGTGTCCGACTCTGGGCGACCCCACAGATGGCAGCCCACCAGGCTCCTCTGTCCTTGGGATTCTCCAGGCAAGAATACTAGAGTTGGTACTGCAACATGAATGAACCTCAGAAATATGCTAAGGGAAAAAAGCCCAAACCAAACCAACACATACTGTATGATTCTAATCATATGAAATAGTCAAAAAAAAAGCAAATCTAGAAATACATAAAGAATATTTGTTGCCGAGGGCTGAAGATAGGGGAAACGATTAACTACAAATGGGCATGAGGAGTTTTACAGTGATGAAAATGTTCTAAAACTAGATTGTGGTGATGCCTGTACAGCTCTGTAAATTAACTAAGGACTACTGAATTATATAGATGAAATGAATAAGCTTTATGATAAACTATACCTCAATACAGCTGTAATAAAAGTGCACAGTGCCTAGACTACCAAAAAAACAAGGTTTATTCTACTCCTACTGTACTCCAAGTCTAGGTAATCCCTATACTTAATGAATGTAAAATACAATGGATATTACACAAAGTTTTTTTGGGTTTTTTTGTTTGTTTTTTTAAAGAGAAGCTTTAGGGAATTCCTTGGTGGTCCAGTTGTTAAGACTCACTTTCATTGTTGAGGCCTGGGTTCCATCCCTGGTTGGGAAACTAAGAACCCACAAGCCACACTGTGCAGCCAAAGAAAAAGGGAGAAAAAAGCTATAGCCTTCTGACTGATTTATTAACCAAGAACTGTGTCTATATTGCAGAAAATCAACTACAATCAACCAAGACTAATTATCAAGATGGTAGCAAACAGCTGATATTACTTAACATAGTAAATCATCTAAATATCATTTGCAAATTGTCTCAATTCCAAACTCTTTAATGCTCTAACTGTCCATATATTGGTACAATAAATAAAACAAATTTACTCCAAGTGCACAACTGGCTTCCAAAGTAAAGATAATTACAAGAAATAAATGCACTATGATTCCGGATTAGCTCTTCTAAGATTTCACTTAAAGTTAATATGATCCAGAAAGAAAAACACCAATACAGTATACAAATGTATATATATGGAATTTTAAAAGATGGTGATGATAACCCTGTATGCGAGACAGCAAAAGAAACACAGATGTATAGAACAGTCTTTTGGATTCTATGGGAGAGGGTGAGGGTGGGATGCTTTGGGAGAATGGCATTATCACATGTGAAATGGATCACCAGTCCAGGTTCAATGCATGATACAGGGTGCTCGGGGCTGGTGCACTGGAGGGACAGGATGGGGAGGGAGATAGGAGGGGGGTTCAGGTTAGGGAACACATGTACACCCGTGGCGGATTCATGTCAATGTATGACAAAACCAATACAATATTATATAGTAATTAGCCTCCAAAAAAATAAATAAAGTGGAAAAAAATAATATGATCCCAATAGAACTGAGAGACAATTTCAAGAATAACTTTTTCAAATAGGTAGAGGTTAAATATCTGAATTTGGGTGGAAATTTTAAATTTCAAGCCTAAAATAAAATCCTGATTTAAAAACATACATGATCATTTGAAATGATATACACTATGATTTAATGCTTAAAATAAAGACATGCAAATCTCTTAAGAAAAACTAACAACCAAAAATGTTGCAAAGCATATAGAGTAAAACAAATGCTTGTGTTTGAGAGTAACGTTTGGTACAAAATGTGAGGATGAGCACAGAATGTCCCAGAAACAACTGGTACACACTGGTCAGAAAGCCACTGTGCCGTTGTTACCTGACAGGCAGCATGCAGGCTGGCGTTTTCCCAGACTACCAGTTCCCATGACGCAAGGCCACCGGACAGAACTATGGTGACTTTCCTGCCCCTCACTAAAAAGCTCCAATGTAAGTAAATTACTCCCACAAATCACTGAGGAAGATGTCCAGAGATATGGCCAAACCTGCAAACAGTTTACAGAAGACTAAATAGAAAATAAAATTACATAGTCCATTAGGTGTCAGGCCTGTTAAATAATATATTATCAAACTGAAATTATTAAACTCTCCAGCAACTTCATCCTCAGCCAGAGACAAAGGATTGAGGATGAAAGGTTGGGGATGAGGGGTAGGGGGAACAGAGATGAAGTATATTTTTCTTTCTGATGTGGTAATTTAAGGGTGTTACCAAAGTATTCTCTTCGAAAGAAAATTTGGGAGGAAAAAAATGCATTCAAAAACAATTAACATCAATAGCAGCAATTAAATGTTGCCACACTTTTTGGATCCTCGTCATCTTTAATCTTGCATTACTTATTTTTGAAGGTGTCAGAGAAATTGCCCTTCGTGAACAAAATTTCAGTTAAAAAATTCAATAGATACATTTTACTGACACAAACAACAAAAACTTTTCAAATTTGTAATGCTAGAGAGCAGAGCTATGACCTTGACAAAGACCTTGACTCTTCAAAAGAAAAAAAGAAAAATGACAGAAACTCTGCCGTAAAGTTGAAAAAGAAATAGAGATGGTAGATTAAAATAAGTACATTCAAGATATTTCAGAAAAATCTGCTTGAATGTTTCTAATAAGTTCAGAAATATATAAGATAATAAACAAAACTTCAGCTATGTCTTTGTTACTAATGGAAATACTATATTTTTAAACATTGAGTCTCTTGAGTATCTGAATTCTGAATCCAATTATCTTTCAAAGAGTCAATCAGGGAAGTCAGTGTACTAGGTACTGTCCATTCCCTTTTTAAAATATATGTTTCTTTTGCCTGTCAAGTAGGCTTCCCTGGTGGCTCAGACAGTAAAGCGTCTGCCTGCAACGCAGGAGACCCAGGTTCAATTTCTGGGTCGGGAAGATCCTCTGGAGAAGGAAATGGCAATCCACTCCAGCACTCTTGCCTGGAAAATCCCATGGACGGAGGAGCCTGATAGGGTACAGTCCATGGGGTCACGAAGAGTCGGACACAACTGAGTGACTTCACTTCACTTGCCTGTCAAAGGTCTTGTTCAGTGGCTAAATTGTGCTGACTCTTTGTGACCCCATGAACTGCAGCATGCCAGGCTTCCCTGTCCTTCACTATCTCCTGGAGTTTGCTCCAATTCACATCCACTGAGTCAGTTATACTAACAAACTCTCATCCTTTGTCATCTGCTTCTCCTTTTGCCTTCAGTCTTTCACTGCCTCAGGGTCTTTTCAAATGAGTTGGCTCTTGGCATCAGGTGGCCAAAATACTAGAGCTTGAGCTTCAGTCCTTCCGATGAATATTCAAAGGTCTCAGTCACTCAGTCATGTCCAACTCTTTGTGACCCCATGGACTGTAGCCATCAGGCTTCCCTGCCCATGGATTCTCCGGGCAGGAATACTGGAGAGGACTGCCATTTCCTTCTCCAGTTCAAAGGTCTAATTGGCCATAATTCAGGCAAAAGACTAGAGGAAGAGCATTTTCTTGGTGCTTTCAATACTTTTAAGTCAGTGAGATTACAAGCAGATTTATACAATAGCCAACATTAGCTCCTAAATATGAGAAGGGTGGGGGAGAAGGTTATTTACTTATTTAGAATTAGTTTCCCTCTATAAGCATTTATGACTGTTCAGTGGTTATATACCTAGACCTAGAGTACAAAGACAAGCTGCTCATTATCTAAGAAAGGAAAACCAGCACGTAAGCAAATATATTACAATTCAACTCTAAGTTCGAATTGAGTTGGTTAGAGGAGGTAGTGACTAACCCCCCATAACAGCCCTCTTTTCCCCAATCCATGGCTTCAGCAATGCCTCACAGAAATCATTGCTTTTGTGTTCAGTCCTTAAGGATGTTTAGGAATTCATCAGGTAGGGAGAGGCATTCCACGCCCAAAGTCATGAATATCTGAGAGCAAGACTTGTCCTGGAAAATGGCCTGAGTAAGCCAAAAGGGTAGAGATGCAAGCTGAGGCTGGACAGAGAATTGGAATCCAGATCATAAAAAAATAAGTATGCCATGGTGACAAGCTGGCAGCAGGGGCTACCAAAATAGTAATTTTCCACTAATGAGGTGATCAGATTTCCATATTAGAAATAGCATTCTAGTAGAAGTGTGGAAGATGATATTGAGGGAAGAAAACCTGAAGACAATCGTAATGACACCAAATGACAGAAAAGATGGTATAGATATCTAAAAGGCAGAATCTCCAGAATTCAATATTCTGCCAGATGGGAGAGAGAAGGAGGGCAGTTATGGAAGGGACAAGTTTAGGAACAAGTTCCCAGATGTCTTGGTCCAACTGGGTAGATGGTGTTGCCATTTACAAAAACCAAGCACATGAGGGAAGGGCATGCCAACAGAGTGGTGGGTAGGAGTAAGTCCAAGATAGTCTTGGACATTCAAGATATCCAGTACAGAACTGAATATATGAAATCAAAAAGTTTAATGTTGCTACAACTTCCCAGTATATTTTTGTATGCAAAACTCTCTTCAGGTGACAGATAAAGTGATTCATGATTATTCATTCCATATATTCTGGTGCATGTTTCCAAGATGCAAGTCTCTCTACTGAAGATTCCATAAGGCTTCTGTATGTGGAGGAAATAACTCTAGATTCAAAGTCAACACTCAGGTTACAAATATTGGCTTTGCACATGTTCTGCGATCTCCAGTGCTTGCCCACTTTAATCTTCTGTAAAATGTAGACGCTTTCTGCCCAGCACTACTGGGAGGGTTAAATAAGGTAAATACAGGGATAGATGCAGCATGATATCAGGCACACTGTAGATGACCAATAAAAATTGACAGAATACAACATATATCATTCTATATACTCAAAAAGTTTGTGAGTTGGTGGGAAGATAAGATGTGTATAATAACAATGATATAATGTAAAAGATGATGTATACCTCTAAGGAGATAAAAAGAGTGACAGCTGGTCTAAGGAGGGAGAGGCCACTTACAAAAAAGATTTAAGGAAGAACATTCATTTAAACTGGACCTGAAGAACAAGTAGGATTTAGACATGCAGAGACAAAGAGAGAAGGGCAGTCCTTTCCAGGTGCTGGGGAAAGGCAGGATGGCATCAGCCCAGGCAACTGTGATCAAAGAAGCTGGCTTTATATTAAGGCTCTGATACTCACTAGCTGCATGATTTTAGACAAAATATTCAACCCAAATGAGGATAATAGTAACTATCTTTTAGTCACCTTAGGATTTTATAAGATAAAATAGGTTAAGTCTCTTAGTGCAGGAGACTAAGAGACACATGGCAGCCAGCATCATATTTAGCAGAAACACAGAGACAGGAAATTGAGGGAAGGCCAATTTGGCTACAGCACACAGTTCACAATGCTGAATAGTTTGCATAAAGTGGAAACAGACTATAGAGCTTAAAAAAAGAGAGAAAGAGGATTTGGGACTTTATTCCTCAGGCAAGAAAAGCCACTGAAGGTTTTACAGCAGGAAAGGAAGATGTATGTCCTCTACCTTTCCCAATATGACTTTTTATTTACAATAAAAGGAAATTTTAATTGTAAAATCATGTGCCTTCCACCACCCATGCTTGACTGCACAGAGAAATTCTCAATGGCAGCATCTAGAGATTTAAAAGACTAATTCTAGACTAACTTAAAAAAAAAAAAAAAACTAGCTGAAATAGCAGGTGCTTGCACATTTTTTTTTAACTTTAATTATATGTGAGTGTGTATGTGTATGTCCTGAATCACTAAAAAAATACAAACCCCATGGGCCATGACAGCCCCAGAAACTAGTACAGTTCTAAAACATAGAAAGAAACTAGTACAGTTCTGAAACATAAAACTCAGAGAATATTTATTGATGTTTTGAATAATTTTTCTTTTTATCAATGACAACTGCAATATACTGGTGATGATTATGAGAAATGCTGATTAACTTTTTCCATATATATATATATATATGTTTACATATACATATATGGAATACATTTTTACATATAAACATGTACATATATAGTAATTCTCATACATTTACATTCTATCAGTATGACTAATACAGTGTATCAAGTATATCAAGTACTTTTTATACTTGTCACACTCATATTCTTTTTATAGCATGTTTGCCCCCAAATCTTAAGTCCTCAGTCACTCTTTATTTGCTCCTGAACTCCCACTGGAGTTAAAAACCATCAAATTTCCAACTCAGATATGCCTTGACTTTTCCTCCAAGGAGTTTATTTTGCTTTATAATTAGTCTCAAATTTATTAAGTCCTTGTGAGACAGTAGGTATGAAATAATATATAACCTAACTGGCCTGTAAGACAGAGTAAATATTCTTCCTAAAAGTTTACCCCCTCAAGAGCTATGGCACTGAGAAGGCGATGTGTTTTGTATGTCACTCAAATGTTAACCATGTTAACATTTGGATGATGTATCTTCAACTATTCTGTATCACAGTAATTCATTTTTTCCAAGAATTTATTGAGTACCTGCCATTTGCCAGACATTATGAAAGGCTGAACCAGAGATCCAATTGCCAACATCTGTTGGACTATAGAAAAAGCAAGAGAGTTCCAGAAAAAAAAAATCTACTTCAGCTTCATTGACTATGCCAAAGCCTTTGACTGTGTGGATCACAACAAACTGTAGGAAATTCTTCGAGATGGGTTCCGGGAGCCAACATGGGATATCCCACCCATGACAAGGTCATACAAAGGAGACTTGACAAACAAAGCTTCAGGACTCGAGGGACTCCCTGGGCTGATCCCACCCATGACAAAGTCATGCAAAAGAGACCTGACGAACAAGACAGATCAGGACTCGAGGGACCCCCTGGACCTGCTCAAACATCTACCCCAAAACCAAAATCTGTCTTACTATTTTATGCTTTTCACCAACTCTTCTGACATTAACAGGGGGCTATCCCTGACCACCTTTCTCTAAAAAAAACTCAGCTTAGGGCTCTAGTTGATAAATCTCCTAGACATAAAAAGAATATTTCAATTAAAACCCCTGTTAACATTCTAGCTTACTTGACAGGTTAATCCAGACTCTTACAACATTGTTGAGCCAATGTTTGCTGCCAAGTTCCCACATCCCTTATCCATTGTGTTCCTGGGAGTGCATAGACTTAAGATGTAAAAAAAAAAAAACAAACAAGTAATAACCTTAACATTAACAACATTAGACTTTGAGTAAATAAGTACTTTCTTTGTTATAACCCACTAAACCTTGACGACATAAAAATATAACTCTATACTTTAAAGGTGACACAGGCAAAAAAAAAATTTTTTTTTATTTCAAAAACATAAGTGTTCTAGCTGACCAACCTTTATCAAAAAGGGGTCATAAAATGTCAACAGGCCTCCGGACCAAAAAATAATATACAGAAAATAAGACCCTTGTTTATAAAAAGATATACAAAAAAACACCTGGTATCAATAAAAGTTAATACTGATAAAATGTTAAACTGACTCTACATGAATCTACATTTTTCACATTGCTCAATGTACAACTCAGGGCATAAAAGCTCCCTCTAAAAATAAAGTGATGGGCCTCGCTAACCAAAGCTTGGTCACCCTGTGTCATTCTTTCATTTCCTTTCACCAATACCGTCCATCCTGAGGGTATCCCTAGACTCTGCTGAGGCTGGACCCCAACAGATGGGAATACCAGACCACCTTTCCTGCCTCCTGAGAAACCTGTATGCAGGTCAGGAAGCAACAGTTAGAACCACACATGGAACAACAGACTGGTTCAAAATGGGGAAAGGAGTATGTCAAGGCTGTATACTGTCAGCATGCTTACCTAACTACATGCAGAGTGTGTGCATGCGTGCTTAGTTCTGTCCAACTCTTTGCAACCCTATGGACTGCAGCCTGCCAGGCTCCTCTCCCCATGGGATTCTCCAGGCAAGAATACTGGGGTAGGCTGCCATTTCCTGCACCAGAGGATATTCCAGATCCAGGGATCGAACCCACATCTCTGGGGTCTTCAGCATTGCAGGTGGATTCTTTACCACTGAGCCACCTGAGAACATCCTTATATGCAAAGTACATCATGCGAAATGTCAGGCTGGATGAAACACAAGCTGGAATCAAGACTTCCAGAAGAAATAGCAATAACCTCAGATATGCAGATGACACCTCCCTCATGGCAAAAAGTGAAGAAGAACTAAAGAGCTTCTTGATGAGGGTGAAAGAGGGGAGTGAAAAAGCTGCCTTAAAATGCAACATTCAAGAAATGAAGAACATGGCATCCAGTCCCATCACATCATGGCAAATAAATGGGGAAAAATTGAAACAGTGGCAGATTTTATTTTCTTGGGCTCCAAAATCACTGCAGATGGTGACTGAAACCATGAAATCAAAAAATGATTGCTCCTTGGAAGAAAAGCTATGACAAATCTAGACAGCATATTAAAAAGCAGAGACATTACTTTGCCAACAAAGGTCAGTATACTGAAAGCTATGGTTTTTCCTGTGGTCATGTATGGATGTGAGAGCTGGACCATAAAGAAGGCTGAGCACCAAAGAATTGATGCTTTTGAACTGTGGTGTTGGAGAAGACTTTTGAGAGTCCCTTGGACAACAAGGAGATCAAACCAGTCAAGCCTAGAGGAAATCAAGTCTGAGTACACATTGGAAGGACTGATGCTGAAGTTGAAGTTCCAATACTTTGGCCACCTGATGTAAAGAGCCAACTCAATGGAAAAGACCCTGATGCTAGCAAAGACCGAGGGCAGGAGGAGAAGCGGGTGACAGGATGAGATGACTGGATGGCGTCACCAACTCAATGGACATGCATTTGAGCAAACTGTGGGAGAGAGCAAAGGACAGAAGGCCTGGCATGCTGCAGTCCATGGGGTCACAAAGAGTCAGACACAGCTGAGTGACTAAACAACAACAAACGACCACTGGTTATTGGTAAACATTCAGGTTTGCATCCAGACACTGGAGATTTTAGGCTCTTCATTTTTGTATCTCAAGGACCAGCTTAATATCTGGCAGCATAAGTTGGAAATGAGTGGTTCCTGACTTGACTGAGTGAATCATAAAGCCATTATTCAGCAATGACAGTGCCTCAACTCATCAAGAAGGTAAAGACATACTGGGAACGTCAAGAGCTACTGTCACTCCCTAATAAAGGGAAGTTGTATTAATCTTACAACCTGCATTTTCCTCCTCAACAGTTTAGCATAAGTGTTTTCTCATTTAATTCAAACTTTTCAGCATGTGTCAGTTTAGATACATAAATAATTATTGCATGACTACATAATTTTTCTAGCCATTCCCATTTACTGGAATAGCCCAAAGGTCCTCTTTTTGTTCATTTTTATGAATAATATTATGGTGAACATCTTTCTGCATAAAGTTTGTATGTATTTCTGATTATTTCTTAAAATAGGAACCCAGAAGTAGAATTTAAAGGTCACATTTAAAGTTCTGATGCTGTACTGACAAACTGCTTTCAAAAAAAAGCTTGAATTCATTCTGACTGAAGGATATTTCACTGCACCTTTGCCAGCATTAGACAGTCTTTATTTTTTAAATCAATCCTACTTTGCTAATTTAAACACATTAGACAAATAAATGAAAATAATGCTATTTGCATTTAAAGGTTTCAAAGCAAGAGATCCTGAAAATACATGGGAATGCAGAAGAAAATAACCTATTTTGATAGGCGCTGAACTTGTAAAGTGATTCTGGGTTTATTATTAGAATCCATAGGCAGTTTCAGACATCTTTTATCTTTACTGCTAACCTTCTCAAAGGCAAATTGAGAGTCCTTCACTCTAACTTTTCACATTACACTGAATTCTAGGGCTTATTTCTCACTCTTAGACTCAACAAGATATTAAAAAGCATGCATTCTTTTAAATGGACAAGAATTAAAATTTTTTAAGTAGTAAATATACACTAAACATCACTATTAATAAAATGCCCAACACCTCTAAAGCACTCGAGGAAATCCAAAAAATTCCTTTCCTCAAAGGTTTTATTTCTTTTAACTTCATTATTCTTAATCTTTCTGAGTTAAGGATTAAGATGCATACCCTTTTAAAGAGACCTGACATTGTTACAACGAAGTTCACCTATGTATTAATTTCTACTATTTTCTATAAGAATATGACAACAGACAGGACAACTTGCCAATTAATATTATTTCGGCGCTCAGCTTTCTTCACAGTCCAACTCTCACATCCATACATGACTACTGGAAAAATTATCACCTTGACTAGACAGACCTTAGTCGGCAAAGTAATGTCTCTGCTTTTGAATATGCTATCTAGGTT
>SJYX01005924.1:182633-298966 GCA_006410675.1 Oreotragus oreotragus | reverse complement strand
AACTCTCACATCCATACATGACTACTGGAAAAATTATCACCTTGACTAGACAGACCTTAGTCGGCAAAGTAATGTCTCTGCTTTTGAATATGCTATCTAGGTTGGTCATAACTTTTCGTCCAAGGAGTAAGCGTCTTCTAATTTCATGGCTGCAGTCACCATCTGCAGCGATTTTGGAGCCCCCCAAAATAAAGTCTGACACTGTTTCCACTGTTTCTCCATCTATTTCCCATGAAGTAACGGGCCGGATGCCATGATCTTCATTTTCTGAATGTTGACTCAAGATAAAGCAAACTGAAAACCCAATTCCCCATCCCATACCCTAAAGACAACACAGGCATTAGAAGCAGTTTGACCTCCTTAATATACAGATACATAAAACACATACATATAAAAACATACATGAAATATTCCAAAATTAATTAAAATATGTGAGCATTTCAAATAATAGAAACAATTTCCATGGCTAAGAAAAAAAGATCTAAACGTAATAAAGTATTTTTG
Organism: Oreotragus oreotragus; assembly: GCA_006410675.1. Lineage (NCBI taxonomy): Eukaryota > Metazoa > Chordata > Mammalia > Artiodactyla > Bovidae > Oreotragus > Oreotragus oreotragus. The sequence continues at coordinate 298,462 of SJYX01005924.1, read as the reverse complement.
CTGCTATTAGAAGAGTGAACAGTAGACTTGTTTCACAAACAATAAAATTCCAAAAACATTCTGCATACTGACATAAAGTACCTTTATATTTTGTCAAGCAAAGATGTTTAAAAGAAAAAGACGCATAGTTAACACCATTTATCACTATACCATTTAATTCCTTAGGTTAAATAATCTCAGCTTTAATAAAGACTCAATAGTAGAAATACATGCTTTTTAAACCCATAAAACTGTTGTCTCAGAAGAACTGGGAATGACATACCTGGACTGTACCCAAATGAAGGACAGCCACTGTCCCCTCCACATCTCCATTTCTTGTCCACTGTCCTCCACCCTTTCTCTGTCAACAGGACAGTCACCTACCCTGGACCCAACACTTCAGAAACTAAGGTCAAGGTACACTTGGCTTGAAGGACACCATGCCCACAGATGGGGGCAAATTTCCAATAGCAGGAAAATCCTTCACTTTCCTGCTCTATTGGGTTCAGTTAAGCCACTTTCCAAAAGTAAAGATTTTTCTCTTTGAAATATAAATGTAGAGACGGATAAGGAGGAAAGATAAAATGAGTGCAAACAACAACATAATGAAACCACCTACTTATTTTGATATCCTTGTGCAGAAACTGGTAATTAAAGTAACAATATACAGATTTTCCTGTAATAAAAAATAATCCAGCAGTGGCAGAAACACATTTTTTTAATCTCTTTTAAGAAAACCATAAAGTAGAATAACTTTTTAAAATTACAAGTTATAAAAAGTGACTAATTTATGTTCTCTTTTCTGTGAAATTCTCCTTTCAAATCTTGTACAGCATTAAAGAGATAGTTGGAAGGGATGCCAGAACAGTAGGAAAAAATAATTTTTTTAGGAACAAACTACCAATTCTCAAATTAGCACTAGTAGTCTAAGTCCTCCTTGTGTTTTGTATTTATATTCATAAGAGCACAGGATTTCTCCTGCTTTAGATTTTTTTTAATGTTCCTCTAAAATGTAAAAGATTCTCAATTTTTAAACCCACAAGTACCATCATAAGTCAAAACATTAAGTGACTTATGCTTGCTGCTGCTACTGCTGCTGCTAAGTCGCTTCAGTCGTGTCCGACTCTGTGCGACCCCATAGATGGCAGCCCACAAGGCTCCCCCATCCCTGGGATTCTCCAGGCAAAAACGCTGGAGTGGGTTGCCATTTCCTTCTCCAATGCATGAAAGTGAAAAGTGAAAGTGAAGTCGCTCAGTCGTGTCCGACTCTTCAAAACCCCTTGGACTGCAGCCTACCAGGCTTCTCCATCCATGCGATTTTCCAGGCAAGAGTACTGGAGTGGGGTGCCATTTCTAATTAAATATAAAAGGAAAATTATATCTTATGATTTGGAAATGTGAATTCTTCCACATTTTTTGAGTATTACATAGAAAGAGTTGTTGCATAATTTTCTGAAACCAGAAGTAAGATTAGTATATATACCATTTTACTAAGTTTCAGCTACTGTACTTTGCTCAATAAAGACCATTACACAGGATGAATCCCACTCCCCATTCTCTTCTAGCACTCCCTCAACCCCTCAACCCCACAAATGATTTAGATTACAAGCAAACTTACTCACTCAAGTCACCTTGAACAAGCAAACTTCACATAGTTTTTCTTAAATCTAACTTCCACAGGTTTATTATCTTGAAAATACTTTCAAAATAAGTGTTAGGACTTACATTTTAAAATAGTCATAATATTCCTATTTTGCTTTAAAATTTAGTCTCAAAGATCAGTAAAAACACAGTGGTTTTTATAATATGCCCTATTTATTTGTCTTCATTAACCAACTCTGGTAGTCAAAGGGATTGTCTATGTTTGTTTTGCTCCTTCCTTCCTTCTTTCCTCACTTCCACCCTTCCTTCCTTCCAAACTAAATGAACTATATACCATTCTATAATGGATATTTACAGTGAAAATGTGAATCCGGACATTATTGTGAAGTTTCCTTCTCTCAGAGAGAAAATATGCTATAGTGATGGTGATCACAGCCATGAAATTAAAAGACGCTTACTCCTTGGAAGAAAGTTATGACCAACCTAGATAGCATACTGAAAAGCAGAGACATTACTTTGCCAACAAAGGTCCATCTAGTTAAGACTATGGTTTTTCCAGTCGTCATGTATGGATGCGAGAGTTGGACTGTGAAGAAAGCTGAGCACCGAAGAATTGATGCTTTTGAACTGTGGTGTTGGAGAAGACTCTTGAGAGTCCCTTGGACTGCAAAGAGACCCAACCAGTCCATTCTGAAGGAGATCAGCCCTGGGATTTCTTTGGAAGGAATGGTGCTAAAGCTGAAACTCCAGTACTTTGGCCACCTCATGCGAAGAGTTGACTCATTGGAAAAGACTCTGAGGCTGGGAGGGATTCGGGGCAGGAGGAAAAGGGGACAATGGAGGATGAGATGGCTGGAAGGCATCACTGACTCGATGGATGTGAGTCTGAGTGAACTCCGGAAGACGGTGATGAACAGGGAGGCCTGGCATGCTGCAATTCATAGGGTCGCAAAAAGTCGGACACGACTGAGTGACTGAAGTGAACTGAATACCCCGTTGTGTAGACAGTGGGTTATTACCAGTGTGGGGCTATTCTGAGAAAATCTGCTATGAATGTTCATTTACAAGTCTGGATGGTGATGCTTTCATTTTTCCTAGATATTAGCAGGAGGGAGGAAAATGACTCTTTCTGAACTGAACTGAATATGCTACAAGAACATATTATCAGATTCATTTAACTGAGGCTCCCTAAATGATACAAAAAATACTGAAACTTCTTATGTTTCCAGAGGAAAATGGATACTGAAGAGCAACAGCTGACTCTTCTGTCTGTTACACATAACTTCACCCCGATGATGAAGGGAGACAATGAAGGGAACTTCCCTTCTCATCCCTTTCACTGCTGAATAACTCCCTCCCTTCCACTGCTGCTCACATCTCATGACTGTTCCTTCTTTCATTCCACAAGTATGTGCCAGGCATTGTTCTAAGAAACAATGGAGAGCTGGAGCAGTGATGGTTCCTGCCTACTGGAGCTTATGTTGGGTGGAGGGGGCATGCTCTTTACGCAGCCTTGATGCTGCCAACATCAACAGGCAGTGTGGAATGTGGGCTAGAGCCACGCTCTTAGGCAGGTCCACTGTTAACAACTGCAGGGTTCAGAGCAAAACTACAAATGGAGGCTGGCTCACCTCCTTACATCTGTCTAAATATTGATGTTTTATTCTCCTACCTTGACCCTCATAATGGCTTGAAAGGACAGGTCTGAATTGAGAATTCCAGCCAGAATGTGGTGTCAAAGGCGCCACCAGCTCTATCCAACAAAAGTGGTCTCACTCAGGCATACTTGTGGGCACTGAGCCAGTTCATCAGCCTCTATTCACACCTTCTGCAAAGACATCCTAGACAACCCTTGAGCCTAAGCGTACGCACACTGACTTCCCAATCTGCCCATAGTAGGAAATCCGCAGAGGTCAAACAGGCTCTAGAAGCAGGTTTGAGGCTTTGAAGCAGGAAATCCAGTACCCAGAGTTCCCAGAGGGTATTTCAGAAGGCAGGGCAAGTTCAGGCATAGGGTTCAGGTAAAGATATTGCTTGACCCTCTGGACTCCTTGCCCCGTGGGAAGGAAGGGCCTCTTGCCCAGTTCTATGGGCACGAGAGTGTTCCTGAAGTACAGAGGGAAGGAGATTAAACTGTTCAATGTCTTCAGTATCATTTAAGAGCTGAAAGAGAGAAAGGGGAGCAGAGGAGTCAGGGGCAAGGGGAAAAAACCTACTATCCGAATGCCACCAAGTGATCCCACCACTTCCCACCACGGTGTTCGCCTCCATCCAGGTGGCAAACAGCACGAGGAAGGGGAAGCAGGGAAAGAAGAGGGCCAGCATTCTGCTACTGCAGGAGGGTGTCTCCTGTAATAGTCAAGTTGAGAGCACAGCCCAGAACTGGGTGGGAAAAAAAGAAACTAAGGGTAAGTAAGGGAACTGGTATTACCAACCAAGCCTCTGATGAAGACCAGTTCTGCCCATCTCATAAGGGACAGAAATACAACACAAAGATTTCATCATAAGCAGTGTTTAGTAAGTTTATTAAATTATACCCAATAATTTAAAGTACTTTTCCCCCCACAGGCTTTGCTCTGCTCTTCGTGAGCCTTCCATAGCAGAGTCAACCCAATGATTCCTGCAGATGCATCTAATCTGGGGGTAGCCCATGCTTGCTTGACTCAAAATGTCAGAGGCCACGCTATGCCTGGCTAAGCAGTGTGCCAGGACTCTGGTATGGCCACCCCTCAATCACAGAGATGTAGTCTGCACTCTCCTGGGCTCACCTATTGGATCCTGCTTCTACCTGACTAATTCATTCAGTCCCTCCAGGCCAGAGACACCTGGCAGCAAGGCTGTCTCACATGATCGTCATAGCAGTTAATGCCCCTTCCTCTTCCTCTGTCTACCCACCAGGCAAATGCATGGGCTTATAGATCCATGCCCATGGGTCCACAAACCTCTACATCACATTACAGTCTATATTGTGCTATCCTTCCACCGAGAGCATAATTCTCCCATTCTTTCTCCACACCAGCCTTCACCTTATCAAAATTCAAGTTCACTCTCTTTTCTCCCTGATGTATTTCTTTTACTTGACTTGAATTATTTATTTGTGAGTTCTTTGGGATGGAGTATATGATCAAACATTATGTTCAGTTCAGTTCAGTCACTCAGTCATGTCCGACTCTTTGCAACCCCATGAATCACAGCACGCCAGGCTTCCCTGTCCATCACCAACTACCGGAGTTCACTCAAACTCATGTCCATTGAGTAGGTGATACCATCCAACCATCTCATCCTCTGTCATCCTGTTCTCCTCCTGCCTTCAATCTTTCCCAGCATCAGGGTCTTTTCAAATGAGTCAACTCTTTGCAACAGGTGGCCAAAGTATTGGAGTTTCAGCTTCAGCATCAGTCCTTTCAATGAACATTCAGGACTAATTTCCTTTAGGATGGACCGGTTGGATCTCCTTGCAGTCAAAGGGACTCTCAAGAGTCTTCTCCAACACCACAGTTCAAAAGCATCGATTCTTCGGTGCTCAGTTTTCTCAATAAAGCAGAAATAGATGTTTTTTTGGAACTCTCTTGCTTTATGTTTCTGCACTCAAATACTGGAGGAGGTTTTGAACTTACGTTTTACATTTAGGAACCATGTTTCTTATATATATTTTCTCACTTACTCTTCATAAAATTTCACAACTATTATTACTATCCACAGTTTTATTCACTGAGTTCGGAGAGATGAAACAAGTTATTCAAGATGACAAAATGAGAATAAGTGTGAACATAGCAGAGTTCTACCTGTACCTGTGAAAGTTCAGTCACTCTCTTTATACTGTTTGTTTGCTGCCTGCTGAGTGGCTGCTGACTGTAGAGACTTATGTATTGGTGTTTGGCTACATTTTGCCTTAGATAACCCGTAAAAGACTGATTCGCAATAATGAGAATAAAATATTACATTAACAAGGCTTTATAGTTTAAAAAGAACTTTTAAAATAATTTTTAAACACCAAGATAGCAAAAAGAAAGAATATGGACTAAATAGCAATTAAGGAAAGAAAAAACAACCTAACTTGTTTAATAAAGCAAAAGATGATACTTTGAAGAGACCAATAGAGCACAAAATCACAGGTTAGCCTGGTTTTTAAAAAGAAGAAAAACAGAAATAAGCAACACAAAAAGAAGAGAAAGAGACTGTTTTGGATTTTTACCAATAAATTTGAAACTCTAACCCAATCTGGGAAAATATAAATATACCAATCATTCAACAAATACTTATGGAGGACCTTCTATATGCCAAGCCCTGGGTGTATCACAGTCAACAAATAAATGAAGTCCCTCCCACTGTAGAGCTCTCCGAGAAGAGAGAGGGGGGATGTTGAGGGATGAAGAAAACTCAGTATGTAGTATGTCATGCAGTGATAGGGACCAAGAGAAAAATAAACATGATTCGTGGAGAGAGACAAGGAAAGAGGTTAACGTTTAATGAAGTGGTCAGGAAAGGACAGAGTCACATGGGTCAAAGCGGAAAAAAACGGAAACTACTTGACTTGTTCATGTTCTGTGAGGAGAACAAAGAGGTAACATGATCTGATGTCACTTTAAAATAAGCACTACTGCAGAGACCAATAATTCTGGTAGAAATTTGAAAAGTCATAAAAATAAAAAAAATACTACCTCTAAAAACCAGGATGCTTCTAATAGCTTTATAAGTGAACTCTATTTAGTCTTTGAAAAGCTGGTAACCCCTGTATGGAAAGCTTCTGAGCATTTACGAGGCTCACAGGACCTGCAAAACTAAGCAGACAAGGCTACATCTAGAGCTCTCCTTGCTACCCCTCGCCTCTTCTCTAGCACCATCCCCTACATACATATACACACAGACACATACACACACACACTACTTCATAGGCCAGTGTTTCCCAAACCTCAATCACTCCAGTATCATCTTAACAACTTTTAACATATTCAGATACCACCTATAGTACATTTAAATATCACTTAACATTCATTTAAACTGATTGGCTACTCTAAAAGATAAATTTCCACCACTATCATAAATGGAAAACTAGTATCATTTGTCAAAACTAATTAAAATGATTGCATGCCCATTACAATTTTTAAAATATTCATCTGCAAACTACCTAAGAGGAAGTCACATTCTGCCAGTACTTGGTGCTGGCACATAAACCATATTTTAAGAAACATTGCTGCTGCTGCTGCTGCTGCTGCTAAGTCACTTCAGTCGTGTCCAACTCTGTGTGACCCCATAGACGGCAGCCCACCAGGCTCCCCTGTCCCTGAGATTCTCCAGGCAAGAACACTGGAGTGGGTTGCCATTTCCTTCTCCAATGCATGAAAGAGAAAAGTGAAAGTGAAGTCGCTCAGTCTGTCCGACTGTTAGCGACCCCATGGACTGCAGCCTACCAGGCTACTCCGTCCATTGGATTTTCCAGGCAAGAGTACTGGGGTGGGGTGCCATTGCCTTCCCCTTAAGAAACATTGCCACAGGTCAAACTCCCTATGACTCTAGCCATAAAACATTTTAAATATTAAAAAATCTAATACAGAGATTGTTTTAAAGAACAATGTATCAATAAGTTTTATTCCAGAAATAAAACAATGGCTCAACACTAGGAAATCTATTTATGTGTGCATACATTAAATTTAATATATGTGCATGGGTTTATATACACATAGAGAGACACACATGGATAGACTACATTCAAAACCATTCACTATCACTCTTGAAATAAGTCATACCTGACTTTGAGAGAAAAACAGGCTAAGAGGGTCTTATAAAATCTGACCAAGGTCTAGCTCATACATTGAGAGCAGTGATTCTCAACCAGAGGTGACTTTGCCCCCCAGGGTACATTTGACAATGTCTGGGAACATTTTTGATTGTCATGACTGGAGTGACTTGTACTGATATACAGTGGGTAGAGGCCAAGGATAAACATTCAATAATGAACACACAGGACAACTCCCATGACAAATAATTAAGCAGTCCAAAATATCAACAGTAGCGAGGTTGAGAAACCTTGGCTTAGAGGACATACAACGTCTAACTCCAAAATCTGGCTGCACATTCCAGGACTCTTTCCATTGCACTGCATTTCTATCACTGAATTAAAATATTATTCCTATGAAAAAAAACACATTTTTAATTCCAAACAACCAATTCTAAAACTTACCTAAACATTAAACATACCTGCTGCTGCTAAGTCACTTCAGTCGTGTTCGACTCTGTGTGACCCCATAGACGGCAGCCCACCACGCTCCCCGATCCCTGGGATTCTCCAGGCAAGAACACTGGAGTGGGTTGCCATTTCCTTCTCCAATGCATGTAAGAGAAAAGTGAAAGTGAAGTCGCTCAGTCTGTCCGACTGTTAGCGACCCCATGGACTGCAGCCCACCAGGCTACTCTGTCCATTGGATTTTCCAGGTAAGAGTACTGGAGTGGGGTGCCATTACCTGAAGACTCACAATCAAGAGAAAGGACATGAGGATTTGTCTTCCCCCAGTGGAACTACAAGTAAGGAAAGTTAACACATTTCTTCCACCATCAGGGAATGGTCAGATGGTTTAAGAAAAGTCAACCAAAATGTGCGTCCATCTACTTTTCTCACTGTGACACTAACATTCCTCTTTGACTGCAACGTGCCCTGGACCCCTGGGTCCATCATTTTAAACTCTCCTGGGAGATTTTATAATAGGCTAGTGTGGTTTAAGTACTGTTTGCTTACACCATTTATACAGTTTGGGTATTAGGGAGAAAAAAGATGGACTCCTTTAAACAAGCAGGTATTTTTATCCCTCTGCAACTGAAAGAGTACTGCTTTCTGAAAAATGGAAAGAGACATACATATGTTACCTGACTTTTCTTCTGTTAAATCTCCTGACCTCCTTTTTCTAACCTGCTTTCGACTCTTTAACTACAAGTGCACAGAGGAGAAAAGAACAGTTAATAAGCCACCCTGTGTCAAACATAGAAGCTCGCATCCATCAGTCTCTGGGGATATTCAGGTCAAACAAGCTAAATATCTCCACCCTTCCCTGTGATGCAGCTAAAATACAAATTATAAAACTAAACCAGTAAACATTTTCTACAAGATCACAATTGAAGAGCCTGAAAAAGAAAGCTACTGGATTCTCACTGCAGCTGACGAGTGTGAAGTGTTTTGACTTTCAAAATTCATGGATTATAAAAAGCATCAGTGTGTGTGGAGGGTTATGTGTAGGATGAGTAGGTGGGGGTATAATAAGAAACAGTATTTTGGTTCTTCAGAAGATTTAATTCCTTCATCCCAGCCTCCCACTGGTATATGAGGATATGCAAATTACCCCAAAATGAGCTTCTCCATCTTCCTTCTTCTGCCTCTTTGCCCTGCATCCCCTCATCCCCTAAAGACATCTTATCAGAGAATGAGCACTTGCTTCTTTCACTTTTCCTCCATCTTCCCCATCTCCGAAGAGATCTCCATGATTTCCTACAGGATTTCTTTTTATGAATATTTTTTATTGAGTTTTCAAATAACCAGTTACTATTCTGTAAGAAATATTTTTAACGAAAATCAGGACAAAAAATAAATTGTTAAATGTTTAAATTAGTTTCTGGGTTAAATATAGAAAATGTTAAAGGGTTAAATAGAATTTTTACATTTTCTTTTAAAAGATTCCCTTTGTTACACAGTACTTTATAATATTTAAAAAAAAAAAAAAAAAACCTTCCAGCCCTCCACACTAAAGACTTTTAAATATTTTTAAGTGAGATTTTAGTAGTACTTTCCACAAATGTGGAGATATTTTTAAAACTTAGGCATCTATTTTTTTTAACTGTATGATCAAAAAACCCTAAAGAGCTTATGGACAAGCAGTTGTAGTAATTATGTACCACTGCAGTTTTAATTATTATGAAACTAAGTTAATAGTGACTTATTTTTCCCCTCAGAATTATAACCACAAGCAGTTAGTAGTAAGAACTTCTCCCCTATCCTCCTGAAAATCTCTAAAAATTAGACTCTGTGATTTGTGATAATACAGGTACAATAAATAATTTTTAGAATTTTAAAGTATTACTGCATTCCCAAGTGTGAAATCACAAGCACCAGACTGTAATTAATAAGCTTATTAAAGCATCAATCAATGCTTCCATTCATTTTCTGAAATAATTCAAAAGAAATGGGTTTTTAAAGCAGGATTAGCTGCCATATTGCACACTGCAGAGGTGCAAATTAATTCCACAACCCACTCTCAAGCCTACCGCGCCAATACCTTCATTTCATTTATCCAGCAAATACGTGAGTGCGTGATACATGCCACACACAATAGCAACGACTGAAAATCCCCTGATGAACAAACAGAGAGGGCCAGTCATAGAGCTTACAGCTTGGTATTAAGTAAACACATACATAAGTTTATGATTACAAAGTGTAAGTGCAACTGAAGAAACAAACAGGAAATATGCCAGAACAAGGAAGACACTGTTTTGTAAGGTTAGCACTGCATGAGAAAACTATAATTCAAAGAATAAAGCAGTAAGAGGCAAGCAGACAGAGGGTGATACATGAAGGTTTCTAGAAAGGTCAGTAGGGGAGTAGAGGGGGAGGAGCGTGAAAGGCAGGCTAAACAGAACACCAATCATTCAGAGCAGGGCCTGAAAATCAGGGTAACATGGGTTATAACATCACTAATAGAGCAACCTGATTGGTTTTCTCACCACAGGCTGCTCACTAGACAATCTGTGAAGCAGGAGAGGTTCTGATACACTATTCTGTATGCAGAAGCTCCCATACCCCCAAAGGGCTAGGCAGGTAAGGAAAATTAAGCCAGCTAGAAACACACCTCATGAGAAAGATGGGGACTGTGAAGACACTGGCGGAAACCTAGAAAACAGGCAGCCAGCAACTGCCACTCTTACCCATGGGGCCAAACATTAGGAAATTTTTTTTTAAAGATGCTAGAAACTTAGATTTTTTTTCACATGACATATCCCAGTTTTTAAAGATAATATGGGCCAAATGAAGGAAGTTTGAGGACCACCACTCTGGAACCTTCTTGCGGTATTTTATGTTACTTAGAGACAAAATTCCTAAATCTTCAACTGTTTTTACTTTTTAATCTACAATTAACAGTGTCTCAGACCAAGAATACAAACCAAAACCTATAAGACAATCCGTTCCACTATGATTGTCCTTCATTCTCTTTTTTTAACGGACACATAACTGACATAAAAACTGGTATTAGTTTCAGGGGTACAGCATAATGACTCAAGGTCTGTCTTCTTGCGGTATTTTATGTTACTTAGAGACAAAATTCCTAAATCTTCAACTGTTTTTACTTTTTAATCTACAATTAACAGTGTCTCAGACCAAGAATACAAACCAAAACCTATAAGACAATCCGTTCCACTATGATTGTCCTTCATTCTCTTTTTTTAACGGACACATAACTGACATAAAAACCGGCATTAGTTTCAGGGGTACAGCATAATGACTCAAGGTCTGTATTGATTGCAAAATGATCACTATAAGTCTAATTAACATCCATCACTATACATAGTTACAAATTTTTGTTCCACAAATTTTCAGATCTTCTCTCTTAGCAACTTCCAAATACACGTTCAAGTACTATTAACTACAGTCATCATGCGGTACATTACACACCCAGGACTTGTAAGTGCTCATCTGTACCTTTTGTCCTCTTTTACCCATTTCACCTTTGTTCTTTAAATCTAAACACTTCATACATATTTTAAGCACAGATAACAGTGAAGATATAATAGCATATCTTATATTATTCTATACTTTATACGTAAACTTTGCTGTCTCTAAATGTTCAAGTCTACCAAATGGATGTTGTTTTTTACTCGTTATAGCAGTCCACCTAAAGAATACTTAAGAAGCATTTTTAGCACAATGTTAAATCTCCATTCTCAGAGTGCTTATAATACTATTGATGAGAAAATAGTAGCAAAAAAAAACAATTAGAAGACAATGAAAACCAGTATATAATTAAATCTGAATGTATAGAACAAATAAACATAGTAAGAAGTCACAAAAATGAGATTCTGAGAGTCTGGCTTACCAAGGAGAATTTGGATAGGCACAGAAGAAGAGAAAAAATAAATCATACAATAGAGAGAGAGAATAATACTTGAAGAATGTATATTATTCAAGAATAATACTTGAAGACTACTGGTCAATGGTTTGCTACTGGTCTATGAAATAAGCACAGAAATCGAAGTAAGCAGTCAGAAACTTTCCTAGCATCTTGACACTGCCCTGACATCCAAGCTTGTAGACAGTGGACTTTTCTCACTGGACAAGTCATAGACCAGTTAGAGCACCATCAAACTAACAGGCAGGGTCACATGTGGCACAAGCTGCATGCCAGGAACATACACTAGGTCTACATCACAACATGTTAACATTTTCACACTTGTGATCAACTATAACCCAGCAGTGTATAAAACTCAGAAATTCACTTCTTTCTTCAAGAGGCAAATTATTTACTACAGAATTGCTGAAATCAGCAACTGACAAAAGATGGAAGATCAGTTTGAAAATAATAGGATAACTTGCTTCACTTTGGATAAAAGATTTAAATAAATATCCTGGGCTTGCTAAAATTGCTTTAAAAATCTAGTCTTCCTTTCCTGTTGACATAGGCTTTACAAGAATGGTTTCTCTACTATGAGTGTTATCAAATCAAAACCTAAAACATTTTAGGTAGACATTATGCCTTATGAGTCATCAGCCCTGTAATTTTCTTTTTTTCCTATGTTATGTTTACTATTGTTTACTGAAATGTCATTTTGTCTGTCGAATCTAATAATAAAAAGTTTGGGCTTATATTTTATATGTATGGTTCCTGTTTTATTTTGCTAGTTAGTAATTCATAGTATCAGCCCATAATGTAAATTTTAAAAAAAGAAAAACTGGCCTTTCTGCACAGATAATTTTAGAAATACTGACCTAACCCCAGACTGTTAGAAAAATAAGCCAGAATTATGCAAATATAGCTTTCCCAAGGGCTGTCTTTTCTAAAATTTGGAATGTGCTACTTGGTAATAGACTCGGTATCAAATCACACTGAACCAGAGAGTAAGAAAGTTTCTGCAAGATGCCCTGTTTGGAAAAGGCTGGAGTCTTCTAGTAAGAATCGGTTAAGCTAGGTACCAGCTATATATTCCATTCCGCATTAGCTTCTTGCCAGGGAATATGTTATAAAATCAAGTCACAAACTAAATTAAGTCAGAGGTGCACTTATCACTGAGCAGGCACCAGACTTGTTTTGTAATTCAAGGAAGTCCCACACTCTCCCTCTGGTATTTCCTACTAAGACAAAAGACACTCCCAGAAAGACATCAGGGCATCCTGATGGCAGGACAAACCAGTATTCTGGGATCCCTGACCCAGTGGTGACTCCCAGGCTTCCCATAGCTCATTTATACAAAAGGCATTCATTTCATGGATGAAAAATTATACCCAACATCCCTCAGGGTAATGAAATTCTCTGGTGTGGATTTCTATAGTAATATTTGAAGTTCTAAATAACTAATACTGAGGTGTTTACTCCTTATGTATAAGTGTTAGTCACTCAGTCGTATCCAACTCCTATGACCCCGTGGACTGTATGTAGCCCACCAGGCTCCTCTGTCTGTGGGATTCTCCAAGCAAGAATACTGGAGTGGGTTACCATTTCCTTCTCCAGGGGATCTTCCCAACCTGGGGATCAAACCCAGGTCTCTTGCACTGCAGGAAGATTCTTTACCATCTGGGCTATAGGGAAGCCCCACCTGAAACAATAGGCTCTAAGAAGACAGTTAGGCAGGGATCATGCTATTTATTCTGAAGCACTTTTGAACTACATTGACACACATACAACAGAAGGATTTTAAAGGCCCATTTAGTCAAAGCTATGGTTTTTTCAGTAGTCATGTATGGACGTGAGAGTTGGGCCATAAGGAAAGCTGAGCACCAAAGAATTGATGCTTTTGAACTGTGGTGTTGGAGAAGACTCTTGAGAGTCCCTAGGAGGAGATCAAGTCAATCCGAAAGGAAATTAATCCTGGATACTCATTGGAAGGACTGATGCTGTAGCTGAAGCTCCAATACTTCAGCCACCAGATGTGAAGAGTCAGCTCATTGGAAAAGGCCCTGATGCTGGAAAGATTGAAGGCAGGAGGAGAAGGGGACAACAGAGGATGAGATGGTTGCATGGCATCCCCGACTCAACAGACATGAGTTTGTTCCAGGAGACGGTGAAGGACAGGGAAGCCTGGTGTGCTGCTGTCCATGGGGTCACAGAGAATCAGACACAACTGAACAACGACAACAAATTCCAATAGTTCTACTGAAATAAAGTCTCTCTTTGATGCCGTGAATAAAGCAACACTTGCTCATCTCCCATTTCAACAAGGAGCATAAATTTGGCTTTAGAATCTTTGGCAAGTATCATATCAGACTAGAAGTTAATTGCCTTGTTTTGTTTTACCTTTCATTTGTTTTCAGAACAATTTCATTCATTGTTTTGTTTTCATTTCATTTGTTAATTACCTTGTTTCATTGCTACAGTTACTTTCTCTTAATCACGTAATAATGATATAGTGCTACCTTTTAAATTAAATTTCCTTAAATTAAATTAAAACCAAATTTAAGACCGAAATGGTAATGGCTTACTTTAAAACAAAAGGCTTCTACATACCATCTCAGAGAACTCCCTTAGAGAGTTCTCATTAAGTAATGTCAGACGAGCCTTGGCTTGCTGCCTGCTGCCTTCGTGTCTACCTCTTGTCCTCTCTGTATTTCTGCCTCTCCTGGTCATGCCTCTCTGGCTCCCCAGGCTTCCCACTCTGCCTGTCCCACAGTGTCCCATGTGTCAGCATATGTCTGCACTACTACCTGCAGCACCTTGAATACCAGGAGATGTCATTTCTCTGTGTCCCCAGTGCCATGCCCCATCTTAGGCACAGAGAAGGAGCCCAGTAGATGTCTGCCTCGGGACTAGGACTGATTCCATTTACAACCATCAAAAAGAAACAGAAAACCTATTTAATGTCAATAATTTACATAAGTGCTTAATACACCATCTCAGTTAATGCAGCCTTCAGTCTTCTGAGGCATTCATCATCATCCCTGTGCTCAGATGCTGTCATGTCCTACTCTTTGCGACCCCATGGGCTGTGTAGTCCGCCAGGCTCCTCTGTCCATGGGATTCTACGGGCAAGAATACCAGAGTAGGGAGAGGAAATAAGGTGGGAAGAGGCTAAGTTCCTGTCTGTTCTCAAACCCTTAGCAGTGGTGGATTCAGGATTAAAACTCCCACTTCATGTGAAACTGACTTTTCCCTGCCACCCGGGTCCACCTTTCACAGGTTCACCAGTATAGCAGACATGCAAAATCACTATCAACAATTTCTCCCACAGCTCCCTATCAGTAACTCAACAACTGTACCACCTTCCCTCAAAAACCAAACAGGAAAGAAAGATCATCGGCAGTTTGGTTCAGCTGTGATATCAGCATCTTAATCAGTCTATGTTCTGAAGAACATTTGTGCACCTTCTTATTTCTTGAAAACACATGAGTGTAAAATCTCACAATAAACTCTGCTTTAAAAAAGGAGTAATTTATGCTAGGAAGCATTTTGTCTGATTGTTCCTCAGTTCTTGAGATCAACCAGCCCATTCCTGATGACAGAAAGGCAAAAGCTTCCCTGAAACACTCAGAGAAAGACAGACCACAGGTATTCTGACAGTTTCCTTGTTTTTCACCAGTGTCGGGAGTAATCAGATTGAAGGAAAAATTTTACATTCAAGCCAAGAAAATCAGAATGATGAGAATTATGTGAATTAGGCACATTTACTTTTTTATGCTCTTCTATATTTTCTGTAAGTCTTACAAGTGAACAAAAATACTACTTTTTATATTAGGGTGGAAAATGTTATAATTTTTAAAAAGGACTAAAGATTTCTTCTTGCCAATAACCTATGGCATGTATTAACTTAAACCAAACCTGAGCGTAAGCTAAGTGTTATATTATCTAGAATTTACTTTTAAATACTAGTAGCAGAGCAACATGAAGTGTACATGTGTGTAACTTTAATCTCCCATCCTAATTGGGACTGCACACTCTTACGGCAGTCAACTGACACTGACTCAAAAGAAGCACTCTACCTTCCTCTTCAGTCAAAACCAGTAATTTTGATTGTAGGTCTTTAGACGTTAGAGACAAGATTCCACTGTCAAATTAGTAGTGCTGAAGATGAGCTCAAAAATATAACAATTAAGTGCAGTGTGGTATTCTGGATTAGATTCTAGAACTAGAACAGGGTATCAGTGGGAGAAAGTCTGGAGTTTAGTTAACATTGGTATGCCAGTGTTCATACTCAATCCCTGATAGCTCAGCTGGTAAAGAATCTACCTGCAATGCAGGAGACCCCAGTTTGATTCCTGGGTTGGGAAGATCCACTGGCAAAGGGATAGGCTACCCACTCAAGTATTTTGGGGCTTCCCTTGTGACTCAGCTGGTAAAGAATCCACCTGCAGTGCAGGAGACCTGGGTTTGATTCTGGGTTGGGAAGATCCCCTGGAGAAAGGAAAGGCTGCCCACACCAATATTCTAGCCTAGAGAATTCCATGGACTGGACTGTATAGTCCATGGGGTTGCAAAGAGTTGCACACGATTAAGCAACTTTCACTTTACTCCACTTCTTTAACAACTAGATCATAGTAATGTGGAAGGTTAACAAAAGGAGAAATCAGATAAGGGGAATATGAAAACTCTATATTATCTTTGCAACTTTCCTATAAATGTCAAATTATTAACATTACCAAAAATAAAAACCTATGAGCTTATCAGTTCAGTTCAGTCACTCAGTCGTGTCTGACTCTTTGCGACCTCATGAATCACAGCACGCAAGGCCTCCCTGTCCATTAGACCATGACATTAAGACTAGCACCTTAGGCTTGATTCTTCAAGGCCCTGTGGACAGCCTCTGTTTCACCGGATTCCTGTCCATACCAACAGTAGGTAGCTAGCTAACAAAGTATTCTTGCTAGAATATTGTTGCGATAGACCCCAGGAAAACCTAAAAATCCAAAAAATGAGAGACTGCTGGGAATTCACAGAGCTTACAGAACAGGTCGTACAGTTCTTTTGTATAGTCTTGCTAACAAACATCTTTATGTGCAATGAAATGAAGTCTGAAACTTGCTTTCATTATTACCCAGTAAGAAAGCTACTCCTAAGTATTGGAGGTTAGTGATGTTTTACAAATAAGTCTAATAGTTGTACATAACCAGAATGGCTTAAATTATTTTGTAATACAATACTCAGAACAGTTTTTTCAACTGAAGCTTTTAATGGTGGATGGGCATCCATGTCCCATCAGAAAGCAGAACAAAGACAAGGAGACAGGTAGGTCTGAGGAAATTCAATCAGGTCTCACAGAAGGAAATATACGAGTAATAATTCACCATAGATAAGAAAAAATTATAAGGTCAGAAAAATACACTTAGAGCAGCGCAAAACTAGCTAAAACATAGAACATATGGATTTAGGATGTACAGCTGAGAGTATACAATTAAAGCAGGTTTCTCAACCATTCCTTAACGCTGCTCATACTCTTGCCAAAATCCAACGAACGTGGGGAAGATGAATACACTGGACAGGAACAAGGGCAAGAGGAAAAGCCGGATTTCATCTTCCCAACAATCTAATGCAGTAGATTAGATGTTACCATTCCAATTTACATGTGGAGAACTGACATTCTCTTGGAGGTAGAATATTAACTGGCCCAAGCTCACAAAGCTAGAAAGCAGTGGGACAGAATGAGACCCAAGTCTGTCACTTCAAAGCACTTTCTCTAATCCTGCACAGTCTCCCTTCTATCTGACCCCTATTGTGAAAAGTGAGCACAAGAAACACCCATGATTAGCTGCCAACTCACAACTGACTTTATGCAGAAAACATCTAACGGAGATAATTATAAAATAGTCTCTTCACAGTGTTTCAGAGACTTCTATATGAATATCAGTGAACTATTTCAACTCTTTCATTTTTAACCCAGTCATTCATTGTCCACAGTGTGAAGTTGTTCTTACCAAACTTGGAAGCTCACCTAGAAGATTTGAGGCAATGCTAAGAGCACTGTGAATGCCAGGAAAACTTTCTCAGAATTTCCAAGTTTACTTGAAGTGAAGTAATGTAAAATAGTATTTCTATGTTAAAAATAAGAAGTATGTGTAAACTAGAATGCTACATCTGCATGAATATTAAAAACAATGCCTTTCAGAGAAACTTCACACTCTCAACACACTTTGAACTGCCCTTCAAGCTTCCAGGAGTTTACAATTCTCATAGAAGTATTTCAGTGGAAATTTTTAAGAAACATCAAATGATTTTTATGTCCAGGTTAAAATTTCACATGTAGTCATCTAATTTAATGCTTAAAGAAAGTTCAAGGACATGACGACTCTCAGGCTTCCACTTTTTAGTATTTCAACTTTTTTTTTAAAAATATTGATAAAGATTCCTTAATTTTTTGTTTACAGAGACCATAAAAGGTTGAGTGAAGTCCTTCCTCTCAAAGTTTCATTTTCCTCTTTTGAAAAATGAGTCCCACAGCAAGGGCTCAATAGATGTTGATGATGAAACTGATGGTATCTTTGATTAATATTCACCTACATCTTAAGGAGATGTATATGCCAGATTTTCCCTAATAAAAATGACATAAGACTTTTAAATAAATCACTTTAAATGATCCAATGTATTACCAAGCAATTAATTAAACATTAAGGCAATATTGGTGCCTACATGATTGGATATTGACTAATTAATGGAAAACAAAGTTAAGCATATTACTTTTTAATTACATAAAAGCAACATTACCATCATCTTGTCCTCTCTATGGGAGGCACAACACACTCAGCCTCCCCCATTTAAAAATAACCTGTTGCCTGAGGCAACCAAAAGCTAATAGATTTCCAAAGTCAGTGTGGAGAGTCAGTGGCAAAAACACCAAGACTAGAACCCTGGTATCCTAGCATTATAATCCTAGGCTCCACTGACCAGAACATGATGCTCCTTCAAAAAGCACAACAAAACAAAACAGAAAAGAAGGCTTTTCTATTGTGCACATCCAAGGCATTGTCAACACATCACTGCTTCATTGTTCTGCCCACTCTGCATCAGGGCAGTCACAATTATGTGGTCATGCCTGGTTCTTTTCCTAATTCTACTAAGTCAGAAAAGAGAGAATTTCATATTCCTACAACTTTTCATTCTTCTCTGGAACTCCAAATTCACTATTTAAATATTTCATTCAATGACTTGAGTAAAAATGAAAGAGGACAGTCAAGTATCTAGAAATTCTGTTGTGTCTCTGATCTGTATTAGTGAAATGCCCCCAAAGACTGTGGCATAAGATATTACTTATCTGTGCAGGCAGCTGTGGTTACCCAGAACTAGAAGACTGATTTGACTAATGAGAACAACTCTAGTGAAGACACTCTCTAAGAGTTTTCTCAGAAATAAAAATTGAATGAGGTTGAGGGTTATAACCACATGCAGAAATCACACCATAAGGAATCAATGTTCCTGCACATAATTAAATTGTAACATTTAAGACAAAAGAATTTTCTGGTACTGCCAAAGCAAAACCATCCCTCTAAGCACTCAACTGGCTGTTGGCTTTTGGAGATTCCCCTCATCTGATGCCAGGAGTGATTAAGAATGGTAATTTGGAAAGGGACTATGATAACACATCCAGAAGGAAAATTATGTATTTGTGCCATTTCTCATCACACTTTGACAAATGACTAAATTTTATTTGGTAATAGGAACTCAAACAAGTTGAGTTTTATTTTAAATATTTATTATAAACACACCTAAAAGACATTTTATTATTATTAAAAACTCAGCCAAGATCTATTCTAGTCTTGCCACAAGTCACAACCTATTTGAACCTCATTTCTATATCTGTCAAATAAAAATAATAACCTATATGCTAGGTTCCAAAGTTTAAAAGGATTACAAAATTAATAGGGAAGTATGCTAGGAATATATATATATATATTCTAAGAGTTTTTATGAACATATAGCCAGATTTAAGACAATGGGCATACCTAGTTTAAAAGGATTACAAAATTAATAGGGAAGTATGCTAGGAATATATATATATATTATATATATATACTAAGAGTTTTTATGAACATATAGCCAGATTTAAGACAATGGGCATACCTAGTTTAAAAGGATTACAAAATTAATAGGGAAGTATGCTAGGAATATATATATATATTATATATATATACTAAGAGTTTTTATGAACATATAGCCAGATTTAAGACAATGGGCATACCTAGTTTAAAAGGATTACAAAATTAATAGGGAAGTATGCTAGGAATATATATATATATTATATATATATACTAAGAGTTTTTATGAACATATAGCCAGATTTAAGACAATGGGCATACCTAGTTTAAAAGGATTACAAAATTAATAGGGAAGTATGCTAGGAATATATATATATATTATATATATATACTAAGAGTTTTTATGAACATATAGCCAGATTTAAGACAATGGGCATACCTAGTTTAAAAGGATTACAAAATTAATAGGGAAGTATGCTAGGAATATATATATATATTATATATATATACTAAGAGTTTTTATGAACATATAGCCAGATTTAAGACAATGGGCATACCTAGTTTAAAAGGATTACAAAATTAATAGGGAAGTATGCTAGGAATATATATATATATTATATATATATACTAAGAGTTTTTATGAACATATAGCCAGATTTAAGACAATGGGCATACCTAGTTTAAAAGGATTACAAAATTAATAGGGAAGTATGCTAGGAATATATATATATATTATATATATATACTAAGAGTTTTTATGAACATATAGCCAGATTTAAGACAATGGGCATACCTAGTTTAAAAGGATTACAAAATTAATAGGGAAGTATGCTAGGAATATATATATATATTATATATATATACTAAGAGTTTTTATGAACATATAGCCAGATTTAAGACAATGGGCATACCTAGTTTAAAAGGATTACAAAATTAATAGGGAAGTATGCTAGGAATATATATATATATTATATATATATACTAAGAGTTTTTATGAACATATAGCCAGATTTAAGACAATGGGCATACCTAGTTTAAAAGGATTACAAAATTAATAGGGAAGTATGCTAGGAATATATATATATATTATATATATATACTAAGAGTTTTTATGAACATATAGCCAGATTTAAGACAATGGGCATACCTAGTTTAAAAGGATTACAAAATTAATAGGGAAGTATGCTAGGAATATATATATATATTATATATATATACTAAGAGTTTTTATGAACATATAGCCAGATTTAAGACAATGGGCATACCTAGTTTAAAAGGATTACAAAATTAATAGGGAAGTATGCTAGGAATATATATATATATTATATATATATACTAAGAGTTTTTATGAACATATAGCCAGATTTAAGACAATGGGCATACCTAGTTTAAAAGGATTACAAAATTAATAGGGAAGTATGCTAGGAATATATATATATATTATATATATATACTTTGGGGATGGCACTAATTGTCTGCTTTGGAGGGATGTTAAGAAGATTGAAGAAAGTAAGGGGCATGGCCGTGTTTAGGAAAGCATTGTGAGTTCAGAATCAAATGGGCTCACTCTCACTGCTTTTCTTCCATCCTGACTGCTGAACTTTCTCGGTCAGGGGCTGGGAAGACTGAGCATTCTTCACAGGAGCCAAGCCATTGGAGCCCGGGCTTCTGAGATCTGCACAGCTTGTATAAGCCTTGTGAGCCTGCGGAGCTGCTCTGGAAGCTGACAGAGTGATGGAAAAGCAAGTGGAGGGTGGTCTCAAGCATGGGGTAAAGAGTGGTTCTGTTGTCATATGGACTGAGGGCCCTTAAGCTCTCCCTGGCTTTTAGGGGAATTGTAGCCCTTATGGATCTGTCTTTCATTTTAAGAAATTTATGAGCTTTTTTTATGTTGAACTCAGTGGGTAGGTGAGTAAACAAACTTTCCCGTCTCTTACTTGATCTGTCTCCACAGTTTGCTCAGGAGGGAGGTAGAAGCAGGCAATAATAGGAGCAGGCAGAGTGAAGGGCATCATGCAAACCAGGATGCAGGAGGGATAAAGAAGCTTTCATCTTTGTTAAGTCTGACTTGGAATAATAATAACAAGGAAAAACATCATGATATTAATAATAATAATTTTATACTTAATGAATTCTTACAGTGTACTCTCTACGCAATTTATATGCTTTACTTATTTAATTTTTAAGTAAACTTATGAGCTCAGTGTTATTTTTATGGTTACTTTTATAGATGAATGAACTGAGATATGAAGAGGTGAAATAAATTACCTCCTGATAGGTGAGGAGCTAGGATTGGAATCCAGGCAGTTTGATTCCAGAGGCTCACTCTTAATGAATATTCTCTGCCATTTCTTTGCAGTAGGTAAATTAGAGAAGAGAAAAATTAACTCATTTCAGGATAGGAGATTCATGTTGTTCAATTTCTTATTATCCAGGCCAACAGAGTGGAGCCAGTGATTCCCCAAGTAATTTATGTTAGCTCTGGTATGCATTATGAGGTTCTTTTTTGCAATTTATATGCTTTACTTATTTAATTTTTAAGTAAACTTATGAGCTCAGTGTTATTTTTATGGTTACTTTTATAGATGAATGAACTGAGATATGAAGAGGTGAAATAAATTACCTCCTGATAGGTGAGGAGCTAGGATTGGAATCCAGGCAGTTTGATTCCAGAGGCTCACTCTTAATGAATATTCTCTGCCATTTCTTTGCAGTAGGTAAATTAGAGAAGAGAAAAATTAACTCATTTCAGGATAGGAGATTCATGTTGTTCAATTTCTTATTATCCAGGCCAACAGAGTGGAGCCAGTGATTCCCCAAGTAATTTATGTTAGCTCTGGTATGCATTATGAGGTTCTTTTTGACGATAAGTTTAGAATCAGGAGCACAATAGATGGGGAAGCCCAATTAATGAGCCGAAAAGCATTTATTCTCAATAATTGCATGTATCTAAACAAAATTCCAAAGAGTCTCTCTTTTTGCCTTGTCAGTCTCTTAGAAGTCACGATTTTCTACCTGCCTTTTGCCACTTGTCTCTTTCAGGACCACGGACAGGGCCCGGGTGTTGGCGCAGGCAAGCATTTTAGCTACGCTATACTCATGTCCTTGGTTCAGTTTCTCTTCCATGGGACATTTTTCAAAGCCTGGTAGGAAGTCACAGTAGCGTTGTCTGAGTACCTACATGCTGACATCAGAGTGTACAATGCTAAAAATATTTTCCAAGGGTAATCTGCAGAGCGGGTAATGAGCCCCTTTCTGTTTTCTCTGGCCTTCTTGGGACTTGATGAACTTGACCCTTTGCTTTACACTGAGGCCTGCCTGCCTGAGATTTTGATCCTTCCATGTGGTTGTTTCTAAAAATGAAAGAAAGAAATAAGCATTTGTCCATTCTTCAATATCACGGGTGAGGACAGTGCACATTTACTGAGGGCTTGTTATAAACCAGACTGTGCCTTGAGTATTTTAGTTTATTTAGCCCCCACAAGCACAACAGTCCTAGGCAACATGGATATCTATTTCAGTTTTATAGATGAAGAAGATGAGATTAGAGAGACTAAGTAACTTGCTCAGGATAATTCAGTTAGGTCATAAACAGTGGAATAGAGCTCATATTCTGAATCTTAGGGTCATCCTGTATTTATTCTCATGAGATCCTCAGAATAGAAGGGCAGGTATAACCTTTTTCTGGGCAGAAATATAGGAGATGTGATTATATTTGATAAGATTTGATGTTCAGTCTTTTGTTCTGTTAACGACCCAAGCAGGAGAGTAGTGATGTTCTAGATGCCAGGGATGGCAGGTTAAGTTGCCTTAAGAGTCATAAGGCATGGGCCCAGAAGCAAAGACGGGTGTGCCATGCAGAAGGGTTAATAAGCACCTCCAGTCAGGATCATTTTGCTGCAACATCTGTTGCTAACCCACTGCTGTGAGAGGGAATGTCAACCCTGATGCTGCCTGGAGTAACCTTTAAAACAGAAAACATTTGCCTGTTGCAGTGAGGACTGGTGTTCTTTTGGTTGGCTGACATAAATCCTCATTTCTGTTTCCCCACTGGTGTATTTGCATTTGTGTGAAGGCATAGTGAGTAGGGATGACACATATGGATGGAGGGTCAGCTCAGTGTGGTGTCAACTAGTCTCATTAATAACCACTGAATTGTAATATCATTATGAGATAGAACTTCAGATCCTTCCAGAAAAATGTTTTTGTACACAGCAGGGGAACCTGAGTCCCAGAGTGGGAAAACAAGACTGAAACCATGCAGGGTGAGTGTTTGGAGGAATTCCCTGGCAGTCCAGTGGTTAGGACTCAGCAATCTCACTTCTGGGGGCCCAAGCTAGGTGAACAAAGATCCCGCAAGCCTCACAATGTAGCCAAAACAAAAACAAAATCAAAAGTCAGTGTTCAACTACTAATCCAATGCTCTCTCCATGATTCTATGCTATCAAACGTGCAAACACAATTAATAATCAGTAACATATAATAGCATTAATATTATCAATAAAGCTTCCACCAACAGTAGAGCACTGGGCTGTATGTTTGGAAGTTTGTCAAGACAAAGAAAGCCATAGTCCTTCTCCTCAAAGAGAGGATTGGCAATCTAGAGTTTGAGATTTAAAAAGATATCATCATTGAAGTAGCCTATTTTGAATACTTATTATATGCCAGGCACTGTGCTACGTGCTTTATTTATACTGTGTCTTAATTTAAAACTTATAGCAAACCTATTATTAACCATGCTTACAGATTAGGTTCAGAGGAGTTAAGTAACTATTACAAAACCTTCCATTATGAAGCTCCACATGGGGATGCAGTTAATCAGGTACAATAGATGCTTAGAAAAAAAACAGAACAATGAAGAAGCTTCACAGAGGTGAGCCTTGCAGGAGACCTTGAGCTAAGCCACAAAGATTGATTAGGATGGTGAAAATGAAGAAGGTAGACAGGACCCTCTATAAAGTGAGGAGTGCCTGAATAGTTTTCAACGTGAAGGTGGAAGGTAGACTGGGGAAACAATGTGTAGAGTGGTCTGCAAGAGTGAATGAATGAATGACCTTCTAGGTGCTACTGAGCACATTCCCTGACCAGGCCCCATCAAGTGCAAGGTGGCACTGGGCATACAGAGGTGAGAGATACAGACCCTGCACTAAAGAATGGGGGAGAAGACCCTGAAATAGACAACCGTCATCCTGATGATAAGGTCTGGGCAAGGAACAGAGTGAAGGGACCATGTGAATTCTGAGGAATGGAGTCAACGTCAGTCCTCAGTGGTTTGATGAGGGTTGGGGCTTTATATTGAAAACCAGAGGGAACCAGGGGAGGATTCTGAGTTAGGGGGTGACCTGGGTGGGTCTTCTATTTGGGGAGACACTGCTGATCCTGTGGAGGGTAGCCTGGAGACTGTAGGGGCAGTGCAGCGAGCACAAAGTCCCAACTGGTAACTGGCCTTGAAGGTCATTGTCTTTCCTGGTCTACTATCCCCTGCCTACGAGCAGGACAGGGAAAACTTCTGTTTGGGCCACTCCCTGGTGTGATCAGCTGCCAGAGCTGCATCCTGAAGCCCAGAGCTCCCCAGAGCCAGAGCTTGAGGCCAGCAGGAGCTATTACTCCATACAAAGGCTGCTGCCCCTCCTCAGCTGAGCTGGGGGCCTGTGTGTTCACCGTGCCAGCCATCCCGCCCTCCTCAAATCCCAGGGCTGAGGCTGGGCGGCTGCCAAAGGGCGGGCTTCCCGGAGACCAGGCTCACTGTAGGGGGAAGGAGGGGAGGGACGCAGCTGATGCCAAGAGAAATATTAACTTGACATTTAGCAAAAGAGTGAATCCATTCACTGCGCTGCAACAGTGAGGCGTTTGCATCCTGGTCACCTTCTGTTTTCCTATTGTCTTTCCTCCTCAGTGGTCTGACCCAGCTAAAGTCTTGGCAGTTTAAATCAGCATGAAAATGAAAGGGAGGCTTCCGATCAGTTCAGAGTTAATATATCTCTCATCCTGTCTCTCTCTCATACATACATCCCTACACACACACACAGAGTCCCCAGACCTATAGTGATTTGTCCAGAAGTCCACTTCTCCCTGGTTCCTTCTTTGATGACCCTAAATTTGCAGTTCTAGCCCAGACAACTTGGGCACCTTAAACTGCTTCTATCTCGGCCTGGCTTTCCAGCTACTAACGAAACTGTTTCTAGGCAGGATAGAGCATTGACTGAAATTTTGCTGTACGCATTCAGGAAGGCCAAGAACATGACAAATATCATCTACATAGCCATGCATGGATTTTAGTATTTAAGGGCTTTTGCCCTTTTATCATCTTCCCGGTGTCTTGGAGAGGTGGGAGGGGTGTATGCCATTCTAACTTCGGAAGCTAAGATCTGGATGGTTATAAAGTGCCAGACTCAGTACGGGGTTATTTAATTGTATTGTATCATTCAGTTTTCAACCGGATCCAGTGGGTCCCATTTAAAAGATTAGGCAACTGGAGGCTTTTGCAGTGTTCTCAGCTGGGAATTCCATAACTGGGAAGGATGCCATATATCCCTGACTCTAAAGCTGCCATCCTGCTGGTGCAGGAGCATGGATCAGTCTAGAGCATGGGCAGTATCCAACGCATGCCCCTTCCTCTGGTCGCATCCACTCCAGAAGACTGCGTGGTCCGTGGAGAGTCTTGAGTGTTAGGAGGAGGGATGCTTCAATGCCCATGCCGCACCCAGAATCCTCAGAGAAGATATTGCTTCTTATCTCTTTGTCCTATTGCAACTGGATCTTGGCAGGCATCTGAATATCTGTTTCAGGACCAAGAAGCTCACAAAATGTTCTGTCCAGAAGTTGCCTCCAGGAATGGATACAGGTAGATGTATGACTCAGTTCCTTTGCGGTCCACTTGAAACTATCGCAATATTGTTAATCAGCTATACTCTTAACATAAAATTAAAAGGTAAAAAATACAAAAGAAATTGCCTCCAGGCCTTACCCATGACATATGCTATAGGCCAGTAGATGGTTCTGTTGCTTTGCGCCCAGTCTCAGCTCTAGAACACACCTACCCCTGAAGCCCCAGGCCCCAGGCCCCTCACTCTACATTATGAGGGAAACCCTACAGGCCTGATATGACACCTGACCTCTAAGTTTTGCAGTAGTATGCAAGGCAGGAGACAGAAATAGAACTTTTTTTGTGATCTCTGAGCTATCACTGTTAGCTTTCCAAAGCTATCTACACATTCATATCACCCCTCTCACAGCTTAGCAGGTACATGGCGAATCTCTTGCTGTAAAATTATATTACTGAAAAGGGATGGGCCTGAGCACATTTAGGGAGAGGATAAAAAGCCAACTCAGGGACTTCCCTGGTGGTCCAGTGGTTAAGCATATGCCTGTCAATGCAGGGGACATAGGTTCTGTGCCTGGTAACTAAGATCCCACGTGAGGTGGGGCCACTGGAACTGAGTGCCACGGCTACTGAGACAGTGGTCTGGAGCCCAGGAGCTGCAGCTGCTGAAACCCACGTGCCCTAGACCCATGCCACGCGGGGAGAGAAGCCACTGCAAGGAGGAGCCTGCACACCCCAACTGGAGGAAGCCTGAGCACATCGATGCAGAGCCCGTGTGCTGCAAAGAGGCCATGGTGCAGCCAAAAGCAGCAGCAAACACGTCCAGAGCAAAGCGCTGTTCTTTCTGACCCATCCGTGGGCCTGCATCCAAGTAGGTCCACAAGTTGGTACGGAAAGGAAAGGCCATGGCTTACCCTTGGCAAAGACGTTGTTCATTCGAACCTCTTCCCACCTCAGAACCATCCTTCCAGTCCTGCCAGGGAGTCCCATTTGCCTCTAAAGGGATAATCAAACTCCTAGGAGCTTTGGTTTCCAAATGAGAGGACCAGTTATTTCTGTGGTGCACCAGTCTGTTCTCAATACGAACACCAGCCTCAGATCTTTGCCTTCCATCAGAGGTTGATGGGAGCCCAGTGCTCTGCTGATCTTAGTTTGGTTCAGCCACTTACTTGGTCCTGGCTATCATTTTAAGACTGAATAAATCAATCCTACTGGTGGTGAACTTGTATTTTCCTCCAGGGCTGCTGCTGCTGCTAAGTCACTTCAGTCGTGTCCGACTCTGTGTGACCCCATAGATGGCAGCCCACCAGGCTCCCCCATCCCTGGGATTCTCCAGGCAAGAATACTGGAGTGGGTAGTGGCTGCCAAATATGATTGTTTATTGCAACTATCTAGGCTGTTTATTACTATGCAGATTCCTGGGAACTGCTTTACATTGACTAAATTAGAATTTCTAGAGGCTTTATATATTTTTAACCTCTCAGTCCTCCTTCCAGGGTTTGGAAACAGTGATCTCATTTATCTAGTGGTTCCCAGGCAGAGGAAAACTTGCAATAAAGTCCTCCCAGTGTGGGTACAGTGGAGCCAGGTCCTCGCTCCCACCCCAAGCCTGACAACTTTTATTTTCCTTCTGAGAAGCAGGGCTCTCATCAAAAGCTCAAGGTGATTCCTCTGGTCCATTTTCTCTTTGCAAAGCACAAGTGGGGGTTCCCAGGGGCACTTCTGAGAGTCCCAGAGAATGAAGAGAAGGATCCGTGGATTCAAATAAACACAGCTGTGCCACGTTGCTGATGAGGCACACAACCTTCTTTATCCCGTTGTCACCTCTGGTGGTGATTCCATAATGAGCTTGGAGCACAGACTCTAAGGACTGGAATCCAAGAATTGCTAAGTAGGTATATAGTGCCCCAAGACTGCAAAGTGACAACCATTGTAGAGAGACATTCAATGGCCACCAGACAGCCATGAATTTTCCCACTCCTCCAAGCCCCTTGCAGGTAGGTGGTCTGTGAGCACAAATGATGCAGCCGAGTCCATGGAAAGCCCCTCCTGCCTCCTTATGCTCTCTCTTGCCCTCTTGTGGTGATGGCAGAAGTTGTGTGCTGAGATGGTAGAATCACATGATAAAACCAGCCTGGATTCCGGAGTCATCTCTTTTAAAGACGCTACCTTGGAGAACCACCAGACCCAAACTGACTTTGCATGAGTGAGAAGTAAATGATGAAAAGGTAAATTTGGGGAAGTTTAGAGTTTCTCTGTTAGTGCGGTGTAACCTCACCTATCCTGATTAATGCACTTTACATTGTCTGGAGGCCAACTACCCTTATGCCTGAAGCCTCCAGTTCTCAGTATTTGTAGATTGCTTCTCCTCCTCCTAAAGACTGAATGGAACCAGAACTTTCTAGGAACCCTTTCGAGCTGCAGTAATGATTTACTGAAGCAGAAAAAACATGGTTATTCTGAGCCACAGAAGAAAAAAACTTAGGACTGTTGTCTTCCTTCCAGAAAGGAATTAAAAATACCAGCATATGGGCAAGGGCAGAAAACAACACTGCCTGATCTGGTGTGGATGTGTTGTTTGAAAGTATTACATGAGTATTACACACTCATGATGTCTAAAAGTATTAACTGAAATGCACACAACTTGTAAAGATCTTCTTCTTCTGTCTGCTGGATGACTTAAAACAGTGCTTGGTCGCATAGTCATGTCCAACTCTTTGAGACCCCATGAACTGTAGCCCACCAGGCTCCTCTGTTTGTGGAATTTTCCAGACAAGAGTACTGGAGTGGGTCTCCATTTCCTTCTCCATGGGACAAAGCTAGCTGAGAATTAATTGATGAATAACTAGTTATGATCTGTGTGTGTTTTCACTGACAGTATCCTCAGAATTTGGGCTTCTTCCAGGTTTTCTATCTGTGGGAGAAGTAGTTTCCTATGCAGGAGAATTTTACTGTGTAGCAGAATTATCTAATTTGATCCTTTCTCCTCTGACAAGGGCAAAGGTCACTTATTTAGAAATGGATTCTCCTGTGGTATTCTCGGAGTTGTGTGTAAGAGGCTTGTTTGGCGTATATGATAGAATGACGTTTAGGGTAAAGTACCCAAGAAGAGGACTTTTGAGCATCATGACGTCAGAATGATCTCCTTTCCATTGTGATCCATCACATAGCAAAAATTTCCATTGTGAGTAATGTGCCTAATGCCTTCCTGGAGACAGCAAAATAGTCGGTCATTAACAGCATAAATTTGAAATTTCTTTAGAAAAACACCTGGGAGAATGGATACCATCAGATCGGTTTTTCTCTTCAAATATTTTCTCAGCGTCTTTCTCTCTTCTCCTTCTGGGAACCCTATAAAGGAGAATTAGTGCACTTAATGTTATCCCAGAGGTCTCTTAAATTGTCCTGATTTCCTCTCTCTCTCTCTTTTTTTCCTGTTCAGCAGCAGTGATTTCTACCATCCTGTCTTCCAGCTCACTGATCCGTTCTTCTGCATCATTTAGTCTACTATTGATTTCTTCTAGTTTTGATTTCTGTTATTGCATTTCTCCTGTTTGGTTGTTTTTTGTGTTTTCTAACTCTGTCGAGAACTTAGCTTCTTGCTCTGCGCGTCCATTCTCCTCTTGAGCTTTTGTTAGTCTTTACAGTCATTACTCTGAACTCTTTCTCGGGTAGATTGCCTACCTCCACTTCACCTAGTTCTTTTCTTTTCTCTTATCCCTTCGTCTGGAACATACTCTTCTGCCACCTTCATCTGAGTTGTGTGTATTTTTATGTATGGGGTAGGTTTTGTTTCTCGACCTTGGAGAAGTGGCCTCTGTAGGAGGTGTCCTGTGCATCCTAGCTGTGCACTCCCCTTTCGTCACTCAAGCTGTATGCTCTGGGGGTTCCCCCTAAGAGGGCTCTGTGGGTCCTTTTGTTGTGGCAGGCTGACTAGGCGGGGTCTGGTAGACTTGGTTGGCTCCTAGTCTGGTTGGTTGCCAGGCGCTGCCTTATGTGGATGCTGCTGGCTGCTGGTTCCAGACCTGGTCACAAGGGGGCTTGTCATGGAATCCCAGGGGGCCCTGGGGCTAGTGCTGACTGACTGGTGGGCAAAGTCAAGGTCCTAAAGACTCTGGGGCTATTGCCCATCCACTGATATGCGAAGTCAGATTCTCGGATTAGTACCAGACTACTGGCAAGGCAGAGCTAGGTCCTGGAGTCTGGCCACAGGGCCCAGGGATCCCAGAGTTCGTGTCAGATCACTGCCAGGTGTGGGGCTGGGGTGTCCAGTTTGGAATGAGGCCAGGGTGTCCAGCAACTTGCACTGGCCTGCTAGTGGGTAGGACCAGGCCCCAGCTGGCCCCAGGGTTAGGGTCTGGCCTGTGTTGTGGGGTGTAGTTTTCTTCCATTTGGAGCTTGCCCCTTGGTGGGTGAGGCTGGTCTAGAGGCTTGTGCAGGCTCCCTGGTGGGAGGGATCAATTCCTATCCCCTGCTGGGTGGAGCTGGGTCCTGGGTGGGCTGGGCCACAGCTAGGGGGCATGTCCAGAGGCTGGCATGAGCAGTGTAGTCTTCAGGCAGCCTGTCTACTGATGGGTGAGGCTGTGTTCTCACCCAGTTAGTTGGTTGGCTGCAGGCTCCCTGGTGGGAGGGATCAATTCCTATCCCCTGCTGGGTGGAGCTGGGTCCTGGGTGGGCTGGGCCACAGCTAGGGGGCATGTCCAGAGGCCGGCATGAGCAGTGTAGTCTTCAGGCAGCCTGTCTACTGATGGGTGAGGCTGTGTTCTCACCCAGTTAGTTGTTTGGCCTGAGATGTCCCAGCACTGGCACCTACAGATTGTTAGGCAGGACCGGGTCTTGGTGTTAATAAGTTAATAAGTTAATAAGCACCACCAGGGCTAGCTACTGAGGCAGAGGGACTCCCAAACATGACTGTCGCCACTGTCTGTGTCCCCAGGGTAAGCTTCACACACACACAGCCCCAACCAACCCCACAAGTCTCTGAGAGCAGCAGGTAGGTCTGGCCCAGGCTCCTGTCTAATGACTGCTTTTTCCCTGTGGCCTGGTGCACATGAAATTTTTGTGTGCACCCTTTAAGAGTGAGGTCTTTATTTACCCCAGTCCTGTGGGGCTGCTTGCAATTAAGCCCTGCTACCTCCAAAGCCAAATGCTCTGGGGGCTCATCTTCCAGGTGAAGGACTCCCCAGGCTGGGGAGCCCAGTGTGGGGCTCAGAACTCTCACATCTGTAGAACATCTACACTAGAATTATTCTCCAGTCTGTGGGTCACCCACCTGGGGATATGAGATTTGATTGCGTCACGAGCCCACCCATCTTCCCCAGCTCCTTGTGGTCCTTTCTTTATGCCTCTAGTTGTGTAAGATCTTTTCTGGTAGGTTCCAGTCTTTTTCTTCGATGGCTGTTCTGCAAAGAGTTGTGATTCTGATGTATCTGTAAGAGGTGGTAAGTTAAACTGGCTCCTCTCCCATCAGATGGAAAATCAGGCGGAGAGCTGCTTAAGGATGCAGTGTGGCAAGGGTTGGAGGAGGTGAGCAGGAGGCTGCAGTGGAGGCCGCAGGCAGCCCGAGAGCACTGTCCTTGGAAAATGAAGTATGTTTGGACGATGAGCAGTCCAGATTTTTTCAGGGTGGATCGTGGGTTCCTGCCTTGGTATATCATAAAGGTCCTGTGAGGTTGATTTCTTTCACATTAAACACACGCTTCCTGAATGTTTTAGAGTTGTATTCAGGTTTTTCCTGTAACTTTCAGGCTGGAGTCATGTCATATTGTACGTAAGTCATATGATCTGTCTGCTTAGTCTCAGATGTAGTGGGGTTGGCAGGTAAGGAGGAGAGAGAGGTGAGACAGAATCCAAATCAGAAAGTGCTTTCCTTCATGCATCCTGGTCTGGCTAGTGACCGGGAGGATGGCAGGAGTGGGCAGGCCTGCCAAAGCTCTGACATTTGTGTAGTGAGAAGGGTTTGGCCCAGTGACACAGAGTGTCACTGGAAAGCCACCAGAGCACCTCCTTCCTTCTGTTCTTGCAAGTTTGTCTGGGATCCAGGCATCAGCTTCAGAGTTCAGAGTCACATTCAGATTCAATTTTTAGGGAATTTTTTCTTTCCTTTCTTGCAGAAAAACCTTCATGAGTTTTTCGGGGATATCACCTCCCTCCTAGAGGTATCTCAGATCCAAATAAGTCTCACTATTTCTTGTGTCCCCGTGGTGCTGACACCCATTTTCTCATGGCACTTACCAGACCATATTTCTTTTGTGCCAGTTAGAAGCTCCTTCTCCAGAATTCCCCATGGGAGCATCTGCCATTTTGTTTAGGAAAAAAATATGTTGATGAATGTCTCTGGAGAATGAGGGGTGAGACCTCAAGGAGAATGTTTTAGCTATCAAAAGACGCCATCAACTTCCTTTTGCCGAGTGTGGATTCTGTTATCTAGAGGATCTTTTTTTAATGGTGAGCACCAGAATTAGTTGCATATGAGTTTGCCTGTAGATCGAGGCAGGGCTGAATTGTCCTGCATCAAAGAGGTTGCATCAGTCAGGTTAAGCCATGCTATGCTACAGTAACAAACAACCCCAACAGTGGCATGACACAGGAAAGGTTTATTTCCTGCTCCTTCCACATATAATATCATGGGGACAGAAAGGAGGAGAAGGGAAGACTCTTTATTAAAGTCACTCAGTGAACCAAGCTGAAAGAAACTCCAACTTGGCATTTACTTCTAGGATCATCCTGGTTCAAGACAGTGGTGCACCTCTGGATGGAAAGCTTCCATCCAGAAATGGCATACATCATTTTGCTCATGATTTATTGGTCAGAGCAAACCGCTGGCAACATATAACTTCAAAGGAGACTAGAAGATATACTACCAATTGCCCAGGAAAAGGGGAAAAAATGCAATACTTAGAAATATCCCTAATGATGTCCATAGAGGTGAAGCCCTATCTAGTGGGAGGATGAGGGTCAAGGGGCTTTTAGAGGGACAGTGAGAGACGTAGGCTTCTTGGGCCCATGTTTCTACCTTAAGGGCTATATAGGGAAGGGTTGGGGAAGAAATCCTTGGTCAGACCATGGCCTTAAAGAAACTGGGTGAACTCAACATCTCCTATGAGACCCATTGTCCTGAGGTGCTCAATTTAAATCCATTCTCCACCTTTCCTGTGAAATCTTCAACAGTCTGTGTTGGTCCCCGCTGCCTGTGTCTGGGGGCATGGGTTGGAGGGCAGGGCAGGAGGGGAGGCCTCAAACAAGTGCCACATCCAGGGTATAAGTCATTCAGGGCAAAAGCAGAGGCTGTGTACATGGCACCGGGTACTGGATAAACCAGAGATGGCCGACATCCGAGCTAACGTCACTGTTGTTTTTCCTCCTAAATCATAAATTCCTCAAGGCCAAGGACCGTTTCTTACTTATATGCATGTACCCTGCAGAACATAGAACTACTCTGGGCACAGTAGGTGCTCCACTGCTTGAGGCTTGTTAGTGGGTGAGTGAGTGAGTGAGTGAATATGTCCATCCTTCTCTACCCTGAGCTCTGAAGCCGTGCTGTAGGCTTGCAGCCAGAGGACGATGTTGGGTGGGCCAAAAAAGCTCTTCACTCAGCGAGCAGCTCTCCTCACTCCACACCCAGTCTGTTAAAGCAGTGTAGGCTCCCACTGCTCTTCAAGTGGGAAACAGAAAGCTTCTCCGACTGTTCTAGCTTATGCCGATAGATACTTAACTCTGGAGCGTGACTCCACCGATATGCTGGGAGGCACATGGCAGTGGAGGGGCCCTGGAACAGGACATGGTTGGAGGATGCAAGGCAGTGGAGTCAAATATCTGGGTGTTGAGGGTAATGGACAAGAGGCTCTCCTTGGAATTCCTTCCTTCACTTACCTCCTCATTCATTTATTGCTCACTCCTTTACTCACTTATTTATGACTTCATTCATTCCTGCTATCATCTGTGATGATAAGGTGGGATGATGCATATGGAGCTTCTGACACAATGCCTGGCATGTGATGAATGCAAGTAAATGTGTTTGTTCATTCAATCATCAGCAGTATTTTCAGAGTGTCTGTTTTGTTCCAAGCATTCCACCAGACCCTGGGAATAGAGTGAAGAACAGATAAAGAGGTCTCTGCTCTCAGGGAGCTTGCATTCATGTGGATGAATGGAGTTGTTATTACTTGGAAGTATTTGTGCTAGTCTAGGAAATCAGAGAAATTGACAGTGTGGTTTTGCTCCTGACGTAGATTAAAAACTAGTGGGAGACAAAACATAGGAATGTGAAATATAAAACACAATGAGGCCCCAAGGGCTGGGTGGGCAGGGCTGTCAGACCCCTTGGTGAGGGGTGCTCATAGCAGGCTGCAAGCTTTGGAAGGGTGGGGAGGCAAGGAAGGCTCTGCTGGGGGTGGGATGGGGGTGAGGGGTAGAGGAGAGTGGATTCTGACTGCAGACCATTCTCCCCTTCCTGCCTTTGTGATTGTGGGCAAGTTAACTAGCCTCTCTGAGTTCCTTTTCTGTCTCTGTAAAACTTCATAAGGCTGGTGTGAATTCATATTTTGTGAAGCTCTTGGAGCACTAGCAAATACAGGAGATCACTCTATGTGAGTTTGTTACATCAGTACATGAATGAAAGTGGGGTGGTGGTGTTGGGGTGTCCACATTGAAAGGTATGGCCGGCTACACGGAGAAGAGTCCTGAGCAGCACTGAAAGATGACGGGTAGGCTAGAGCCCACTTAGATATCCCTCCTCAAGGAGACATTTAGTTTCCTTCTTTCATGCCTGTCTCTCTCCCTCCGCTGTCTCTTTTGCAATCTCCAGCCTATGGGCAGTATCTGATTCACCTCCTCATTCCCAGTACCTAGCACAGAGCTGGAAAGATGGATGGTATGCCAGGATTGTTCAGTGAACCAACAAACAGCCTTTCATCCATGTCACTGGACTCTTTGTCTATTTATTCAGGATCCAACCTCTGTCTTCCAGGTGCCCAGACTCTCAGCTCAGGTTGTCCGGCAGCCTGGAAATCTTCGTATTCCTCCAGCTTCCCCACCTGCTGAATGTCGTGCCACCACCCACCTTTGGCTGCTGGTCTTTCTCTCAGCCTCCCCCAGGGCACAGAGGGGCCCAGGGGTAGGGGGGTAGTCTGCTCTCAGCAGGATACCCCTCAATTCATGGCAGGTGATGGGTGGGAACTGGGGCTGGACTCGTTGGTGAGAGGGGCATCCACTTCATCAGCTATTGCTTCTTTATCCTGGGGTGGCTCATTTTCCTGCTTGTCCAGAAGTAGTAATGAGAAGCATCACAAGCATCATCACCATAACCGCAAACTGGCACTCAAGGCAGAGTGTTCCTCCGTTACCAGGCACTGTGTCAACTACTTTACCTGCTCCGAAGCAGATGTTCCTGTGCCCACCCATATCCCCACGCCCAGTCCCAGGGGTTGCTTGAGGGTGAATCCTGAAGGTAGACCCCATCCGCACAGGTGCCTCGCTGCATCTCTTGCCCCAGGGTCCTCTGTCTCCAGGCAGAGAGGCAGGCCAGAAGCGCCAGCACTGACCCCCTAGTAATGATGGGTGGGTTAGTGGAATAGATGACCCAGCTTGCACCTTCAGTGGGACACCCCCTTTGAAGAGCCCCTGGAGGGACGGAGCCCTGGTCGCCCACTGTGGGAATAATTGCTCATTGCACCCAGCGCAGGTCCCCTCCTTTGCCTGTCTCACTTCACGTTGTTTTCCTGGATTGTCTTCCAGATAAATTGCTTGTACCAGGTGTTGGACTTCAGGGCTGCTTTTAGGAGGGATTCAGCTAAAGACTCCTATTATTATCCCCATTTTATATACGCAGTAAAAGAAGTGTCTTGCCAAGGTGACGCAGCTGCTGAGTGGTGCGGCCAGGACTGAAGCCGGCCCAGCTCCAGAGTCTCTGCCTGTCATGACTGTGCAGTCCCTACTCGGCCTCTGACTGTGACTTATAAGTCGGGTGCTGTTTGCTCCAAGACTTGGGACCCCCGAAGCAGACACACACTGCCCCCACATCCCTAGCTCGGGCTCCTTGAGAACAGTCCAGGTGGTAATCCTCCACCTGGTCCAGACAGAAGCCCGGCTCCCTCTTTGTTGCGTCTAGGAGCTGCCAGCCCCTTCCCCCTTAGTATTTGCTGGCAAGACACAGTATAAAGCATTCCTGGATTAAAGGCACAGTGAAATGACACTTGAATTCTCTGGGGAACAATTCTGCTGTGATGGATAAACATGTTAATTACTCAGAATTTAACCTCCAGCTGCTGCCTTTGCAGAGTGTTCTCCTCTCAGCCTGAGCCTGAGGCCCGGTGGGGTGGGCTCTCTGGGAGCTCTCTGGACCCCCGAGGTTCCCCACCCCTGCACACACCCATAGTCAGCAGATAGTAAGTGGAGACACCCGAAGTATGGACTCTGGTGCTAGATGGCTTGGATTCGAATCCCAGCTCTACTATTCATAACCCGTGGACCTTTGAGCAAGTACTTCAGTCCTGCCGTGCCTCACTTTTTCTATCTGTAAAATGGGGTCGTTGTGAAGATTAACTAGAGTAGCGTCAATAAAGGACTTAAGGACTTTGATGTATTTGTGCTGTGAAAGGAAGTGGTTGCTGTGCAGATGGCTGCTTCGGGGCCCAGCTTTCCCCTTCAGGATTTGCTGGGTTCTTTTTTCTTTTATGTTCTCACCGCCTCAGTCCAAGCTTGGTGAACTTGAAAGTCACGTTTCTCTGGGCCAAGTTTCCCCTGTCCCAAAGGAGAGTGGAGTGAGGTGCCTTTGCAGTCTTCTAGGGTGTGAGTGTGTGTGTGCGTTAGTCGTTCGATTGTGTCCAGCTCTCTGGGACCCTCTGGACTGTCACCCACCAGGCTCCTCTGTCCATGGACTCTTCGGGAAGGAACACTGGAGGGGGAGCCATTTCCTTCTCCAGGGGATTTTCCCAACCCAGGGCTCGAACCCCAGTCTCCTGCACTGCAGGCAGATTCTTTACCACTGAGCCACCAGGGGATGTGTGTAGGGACCTCCCATTTTTCTACTTGTATATTGAGCATTTAAAGAGGGCCTACTACGTGCCAGGCCCTACAGGAGCCATTGAGCTGCATCCTCCAGGGAGACATGGCTCATGACTGCACACAGTTTTCCTCCAGGAAGGTGGACGCACAGTGAGCCATCTGCTGCAGCCTGGAGTGGTGGGTGCTATGACCGAGGCCGGAGGGTCCCCTCTGGTGCTGTTCCTGCAGCACCTGGGATGAGGGCAACACACGGCAGCATAGGCTTTGGAATCCAGTCGTGAATTCTGGTGCCCGCTGAGCATCTTTGCTCTGTGACCTCAGCGACATATCCAACCTCTCTACCCCTCAAGTTCCAGTTCAAAAATGGGGCTGAGCTGACAGACTTGTGAAAGTTCAGACAAAATCCTAAGCCCAGTCACCCAGAAAGCACTTAGTAAGTGACAGCCAGTATGATGACGCTGATATTGCTGAGGATAACCTCTCTAAGTGGGAGCGTCCTTGCCTAAAAATAGCACCTCCCTCACTCAGCTTATGATAAACGAGAAGATGGGTACAAAATGCTTAGCACCTTCTGGGTGCAAAACACTGCCCGGTGACATTGACTCTGGGTGTTTTTTCATCACTGCCCCTCCTCTCTCGGCTCCTACCTCACTTGGGGGCCTGGAGGAGCCCCACCTTCCAGTTGGAGCCCCAGTTGGGCTCCAGGTTCCGCCAAGAGCCAGGCGAAGAGATACCAGCCTTCAGATTGCCTTACACAGAATCATAAACTTCTGGGTTCCCCAGGCTGGAAATGGCTTGCCGCTGATGGGATCATTAAGAGTGCCAGCCAGATCTGATCTCTGCATTCGGAGGTTTATTAATATCACCTCGAATTTATCTTCCTTGATGGGGAAATTTTGTCAGCATCTAATAAAAGCAAAATGCACAGTGGCCTGTGCCAACCAGAGCCCTTTCTCTGTCATCAGCTGTTAGCAGAAAGCTAGTGCAGCAGCCTGCGACGGGGCTGATGAAAATGTAGGTGGGGAGGAGAAGCGAGTTTTATATCTTCAATGCGGAACTTGGACTTCAAAGCTCCTTTAGGTCCCTCCCCCAAACTGGGCTGTGAAAATCAATTTCAGAGCTGTGTCTCTCTCTGAGAGTGTATGCCTCACCCTCCAATACCCATCTGAATGCAGCACTCTGGATGAAACCATACTTGTCCCCTCTGAACATATTCAGGTACCCTCATTCATCTTCCAGTCTAGAATGCCACCATAAAAGAATTATCAATGAGTGGAGCTTGTTGTAGATGGAAGGAGGAAAAACATCTTGGAGGAGTGTAATAGAGCTTCAGCAAGAAGGATGCCAGGTTGAACTGCTGAAAAACTGGGGCCTTTAGCTTGTGTTAGCTGAGTCAGATGGGGTATAGCTAAGCGGGAGGACTCTAAGGCAGAGGATCAGGTCATGAGTCCAAGGCAGTCTTGAGGTGTCCTGCTGACAGCCTGGCAGTGGGAAGCCTAAGGGTGGTAGGGAGTGTTTGGAGAGGCTGATCTGATGTATGGTGCTGAATGGAGGAGCAAAATGCTTTGGAATCTTTCTAGCTCAAAGGCATCCTCAGTCCATTATAAAATGTCAAATGCCCTCCTTTTACTAATGAGGGCATGAAGCCCAGAGAGGGCAAGCCACGTGCCCAGGATCACACAGTAAGTCCCTGGTGGCAGGGCTAGAACTGGAATGGATATCTGGCTCCCCTGTCGAATAGTCTTTCCATCAGACTGTATTCCCACCCCTCTTCCATATTTGAGTAACTTTAATGGAGCCCTTTCTACCTGTTAAGCAGGGGATGTTCTTCGTTGACTTTCACACCAACCTTGGGAGAAAGATGTTCTTGTGCTTTCTTTTGACACTTGACATCACGGGGCTGGAAGAGTTTAAATGATTTGCCTAAAGCCACAAGCTAGTAAGTGGTGGACTTCAAGGCTCCAACCTAGCCAGCTGGCTCCAGAGCGTTGTTTATAATCCTCATCTCAACCAATGTTTCTTGAAGTGGGGTGCCTGGAGGAGCGGTATCAACCTGGGGACTTATTAGAGGTGCAAATTCCTGAATCAGAAATTCTAGGGGTGGGTCTGGCCATCTGGGTTTGAATGCATTTGAGTTGGTCTGAACTATTTAAGCCATAAATCTTCCCAGTTTTAGAGCAAGTCTTCCTTGCCATGCTCTGTAAACCAGATTGCTGACTTCTCACACCTGAGGAAATTTACAAGGTCACTGCTACTTCTCAGCAGCCTGGCTTCCAGTGTCCTCTTTTAACAGTGGAATTATTCCAAAATGCTGGGATTGGCATAGGTTTTCCACCACCCAGAGGGGTTAACAGTGCCTCTGGGCTCGAAGACAGCAAAATTATCATTGCTGAACCTTCTGTTGGCCAGAGGGCATTCTGAGAGTCCCGTCTGCTTCCATGTGAACTTGGACAATTTGGTCTAGTCAAGTGGAAAATTAACAAACCTGAAAGGAAGGGGACACGATTCGGAACCAAATGTTCATTGCTGCCAGACTTCTAAGCATCGCTCTTTTGAAGCCATTAGGAGTCCCACACTGGAGATGTTTTCTTCTTGAGTCAACAGATATTTATCTTGCACCCACCAAATGCCAGGCATTTTGCTTAGGACTGGGAATAGAAAGATGAAAGGATGTGGTCCCTGCTCACAGGAACCTAGTCTAGCGCGATGATCTAATGGTGCCATTCTCCACTGGGGAAAGTACAGTGGCTTTTCATTGTTCGTTTGATGATGTCTAGTTAATAGAGTGTCATAAAAATAAATTCCCCAGTTACCCCCACTGGTGATTGGTGACACTGCCTACTAATGAAGGCGGCATTCTTTAGTGGTGTGTGATAGAAGCACTGCAGATCAGTGAAGCAGAGTCTGATGAAGACTTCGTTATTTAATGAACCATGTCCTTGTGAACAGCTGTGGTATAAACCAGCTAGGACAATTATTGTAAGTTGGATTATGTCTCCAGCAAATTGATTCTACTTTATTTGATTAAGCTGGTTCTCCAAAGACAGATTCTTCCAACTTGGGTCAGTGGGGTTGGAGGGGAATCACCGTTCAAACTTCGCTTCTAAGTTTTAATCTTTGAGATGTGATTGCTCTCAGATCTTAAGAGGATGGCCTCTCTGTTGTTATCAGCAAGAGAACCAAGAATAATTATGTGTTTGCAATAGCCATCAGCATGCTCCGTAAAAGACTCACATTGTTTTCTCTCAATGAGTTTGCCCACAGGGGCAGTAGGAGAGAGCAGGGGACTGTGACCCCTCCTTTGTGAGCCCGCAGAGTGGCCGGGCTCCAGCTCACCAGGCAGTTAGCTTCCTTTACACACAAATATGGGCATGCAGATGAACATAATGAAAAGAAAGGGGATCAACGTGAAATTCTTCCCCTACCCCTTTCTGCCACTTTCAGAGTATTAGGCTCTACCTAATGCATCCCATCTGAAAGAGATGGGAATACCAGACCACCTAACCTGCCTCTTGAGAAATCTGTATGCAGATCAGGAAGCAACAGTTAGAACTGGACATGGGACAACAGACTGGTTCCAAATAGGAAAAGGAGTACGTCAAGGCTGTATATTGTCACCCTGCTTATTTAACTTATATGCAGAGTACATCATGAGAAATGCTGGACTGGAAGAAACACAAGCTGGAATCATGATTGCCGGGAGAAATATCAATAACCTCAGATATGCAGATGACACCACACTTATGGCAGAAAGTGAAGAGAAGCTAAAAAGCCTCTTGATGAAAGTGAAAGAGGAGAGCAAAAAAGTTGGCTTAAAGCTCAACATTTAGAAAACGAAGATCATGGCATCCGGTCCCATCACTTCATGGGAAATAGATGGGGAAACAGTGGAAACAGTGTCAGACTTTGTTTTGGGGGGCTCCAAAATCACTGAAGATGGTGACTGCAGCCATGAAATTAAAAGACGCTTACTCCTTGGAAGAAAAGTTATGACCAACCTAGATAGTATATTCAAAAGCAGAGACATTACTTTGCCGACTAAGGTCCGTCTAGTCAAGGCTATGGTTTTTCCTGTGGTCATGTATGGATGTGAGAGTTGGACTGTGAAGAAGGCTGAGAGCTGAAGAACTGATGCTTTTGAACTGTGGTGTTGAAGAAGACTCGTGAGAGTCCCTTGGACTTCAAGGAGATCCAACCAGTCCATTAGGAAGGAGATGAACCCTGGGATTTCTTTGGAAGGAATGATGCTAAAGGTGAAACTCCAGTACTTTGGCCACCTCATGCGAAGAGTTGACTCATTGGAGAAGACTCTGATGCTGGGAGGGATTGGGGGCAGGAGGAGAAGGGGACGACCAAGGATGAGATGGCTGGATGGCATCACGGACTCGGTGGACGTGAGTCTGAGTGAACTCTGGGAGATGGTGATGAACAGGGAGGCCTGGCGTGCTGCGATTCATGGGGTCGCAAAGAGTCGGACACGACTGAGTGACTGA
This sequence comes from Oreotragus oreotragus, assembly GCA_006410675.1. Taxonomy (NCBI): domain Eukaryota; kingdom Metazoa; phylum Chordata; class Mammalia; order Artiodactyla; family Bovidae; genus Oreotragus; species Oreotragus oreotragus. The sequence goes on along the minus strand of SJYX01005924.1, from coordinate 256,413 downwards.
ACTGAACTGAACTGAATGAATCAATCATAGTCCATGATGCATTAGTATGCTTGGGAAACGTAGTTAAAGGGTCATCACCAACATCACTAAAAAAAAGGAAAAAGAATGAAATAAAATATTATTTTATCTCAGTATATTACTTGTAGTACATATCACTTCATGAAATTGTATTTTGGTTTGTGTGTAAGGGCATGTGGGTATGTCTGATCTGATGTGTTCTGAACCATGTTGGAATCCCCAAAGCCAGACTCTGTGTAACAGCCAACTTCTGGATGAAATTCATTTCCTAGGACAAAAGAAGTCTAGAAAGGCTAGATAATCGCACATCCCAGATGTAGGCTCTGAGGTAGTAAAACCACTGGATGAATGTTGGATTTGTTAGTGGGTTTGGACTTAAGACAGGATACACCCAGTAGGCTTACTTTTACTGCATGTGATGTATTCTGGTCCATTCCATCCCCATGATATTTATAAAATGTTTGTCAGAACTCATTAGGTTGATCAATTTCATGACCCACCAATGGGTTACAATTAAAAAAAAGAACCCCACCAGATTAGGTTACATTCAGATTCCCTTTCCGCCTGAAATGCTGTAAAACCAGTATAAATCAGCACCGTATCCGGGTGTTAAATTCAGTGTGCAGCAGGCTCTTAGTTAAAGTTGTTTTAAGCTCCCTACTAGCTTTGTGTGGTGGAGAAGGCAATGGCACCCCACTCCAGTACTCTTGCCTGGAAAATGCCATGGAGGGAGGAGCCTGGTGGGCTGCAGTCCATGGGGTCGCTAAGAGCCTGACACGACTGAGCGACTTCACTTTCACTTTTTACTTTCAAACATTGGAGAAGGAAATGGCAAATCACCGCAGTGTTCTTGCCTGAAGAGTCCCAGGGACGGGGAGCCTGGTGGGCGGCCGTCTATGGGGTCACACAGAGTCGGACACGACTGAGCGACTCAGCAGCAGCAGCAGCTTTGTGTGGAACGTTTGCTACCTTTACTGTATATTTGCCTTTGCTGCTGCTGCTGCTAAGTTGCTTCAGTCGTGTCCGACTCTGTGCGACCCCATAGACGGCAGCCCACCAGGCTCCCCGTCCCTGGGACTCTCCAGGCAAGGACACTGGAACGGGGTGCCATTGCCTTTACTGGGCTCCAAAATCACTGCAGATGGTGACTGCAGCCGTGAAATTAAAAGACGCTTACTCCTTGGAAGAAAAGTTATGACCAACCTAGATAGCATATTCAAAAGCAGAGACATTACTTTGCCGACTAAGGTCTGTCTAGTCAAGGCTATGGTTTTTCCNGGAGGAGCCTGGTGGGCTGCAGTCCATGGGGTCGCTAAGAGCCTGACACGACTGAGCGACTTCACTTTCACTTTTTACTTTCAAACATTGGAGAAGGAAATGGCAAATCACCGCAGTGTTCTTGCCTGAAGAGTCCCAGGGACGGGGAGCCTGGTGGGCGGCCGTCTATGGGGTCACACAGAGTCGGACACGACTGAGCGACTCAGCAGCAGCAGCAGCTTTGTGTGGAACGTTTGCTACCTTTACTGTATATTTGCCTTTGCTGCTGCTGCTGCTAAGTTGCTTCAGTCGTGTCCGACTCTGTGCGACCCCATAGACGGCAGCCCACCAGGCTCCCCGTCCCTGGGACTCTCCAGGCAAGGACACTGGAACGGGGTGCCATTGCCTTTACTGGGCTCCAAAATCACTGCAGATGGTGACTGCAGCCGTGAAATTAAAAGACGCTTACTCCTTGGAAGAAAAGTTATGACCAACCTAGATAGCATATTCAAAAGCAGAGACATTACTTTGCCGACTAAGGTCTGTCTAGTCAAGGCTATGGTTTTTCCTGTGGTCATGTATGGATGTGAGAGTTGGACTGTGAAGAGGGCTGGGCGCTGAAGAATTGATGCTTTTGAACTGTGGTGTTGGAGAAGACTCTTGAGAGTCCCTTGGACTGCAAGGAGATCCAACCAGTCCATTCTGAAGATCAACCCTGGGATTTCTTTGGAAGGAATGATGCTAAAGCTGAAACTCCAGTACTTTGGCCACCTCATGCGAAAATTGACTCATTGGAAACGACTTTGATGCTGGGAGGGATTCGGGGCAGGAGAAGAAGGGGACGACAGAGGATGAGATGGCTGGATGGCATCACTGACTCAATGGACTTGAGTCTGAGTGAACTCCAGGAGATGGTGATGGACAGGGAGGGCTGGCATGCTGCGATTCATGGGGTCACAAAGAGTCGGACACGACTGAGCGACTGAACAGAACTGCCTTTACTGGTGAGCCTTTTCCTTCCATAATTATCTTGTTCTAGTTGTGGCCTTTTCTGTTTTTGCCTAATCTGGTTGGTTGCCAGGCCTGCCTTGCGTGGATGCTGCCGGTTAATGGTACCTGGTGGCTGGTTGCTGGATCCTAGAGGGTCCTCAGGGCTATTTCTAGCTGATTGGTGGGCAGAGTCAGAGTCTGGAAGATTCTGGGGCTGTTGCCCACCCACTGGCAGGTGAAGCCAGATCCTGGGGTTAGTACCAGTAGGTAGAGCTGGTTCCTGGAGTCTGGGTGCAGGGCTCAAAGATCCTAAAGTTCCTTTTAGATTGTTTAGGGGGGTGGGTTCCTGATACAGTTGGCTATGGGGTTTAGGGGGTCAGGAAGGTTGCACTGGCTTGCTAGTGGGTAATGTCAGAGCCCAGCAGGTCCCAGGTTAGAGTGTGTCCTGCGCTGTGGGGTGTAGTTTCCTTGCTTCTGGAGTCTGACCCCTATTGGTGAGGCTGGTCTAGAGATTTGCACAAGCTTCCTGGTGGGCGGGGTCACGCCTGTCCCCTGCTGAGTGCAGCTGGGTCCGGCCCCTCAGGTGGGCTGGCTTGTGTCTAGGGACAGGTGTGAGCTCTTTAGTCTTTAGGGAGCCTGTCTGCTGATGGGTGGGGCTGGTGTCCTCGCCAAGTTAGTTTTTTGGCCTTTCACGCCATAGCACGTGTGCCTTCAGGCTGGTGGGCGGGGCAAGGTAACAGGTACTGCTAATGAGCTGCAGCCAGCTGGGGCGTCTGTGGTAGAAGCTCCCAAATATGGGGGCCCGCTAGCACTGACGCCCTCAGGGTGAGATGCAGCCGCGCAGGTCCCGCCTCTCCAGGAGCCTCCCCAAGACCAGCAGGTAGGTTTAGTCCAGGCTCCTAGCAGATTACTGCTTTTGCCCTGGGGTCCGGGGGCTGTGAGAGTTTGTGTGCACCCTTTAAGAGTGAAGTGTTCATAGGCCTGGTCGTAAACCTAAGAGTAGATGTATTGATGGGAGCAGCTGGAAGTTTGGGATGTTGTCATGATTCTTTTTTTTTTCTTCTTAATTCCCCCTTTTGTATATGCAATACTAAGCTGTCCATGAAGCGTTCCTCTTGAAAGATTTAACAAGCAAGGAGAAAGACCCACATTTCTGGGCGGAGAAGTCTTTGCTGCTCTATTTTGAAGAGTGGATCAGGGCTGTTTTCAAGTCTGTCTCTTGCTAATTGCCCCTGACTTTAGGATTCCCCCCAAAAAAGTTTTTTTTTTTTTTTTTTCTTGCCAAGTTGTGCCTTTCCTTCTGGAATTGTAAGTGAACATAATAATAGTACTTATTTACACTGTGAAGCGGATATTGTTACAGAAAATAGACCAGAGACTTTCTCACTTGTTAAGCTTAATAATGCCTTGTGAATGTATTATCTACAGAGAAACACCTGTAGTTTTTACCTGCTGATGCTGTCTGCCTGTTGGAGAATAAATTTTGAATGTCTTTTTTTTCACCAAAAAAATAAAAATAAGAGAGTCAAGTCTTTATTTGCCCTGATCCTGTGGGGGCTCCTGCAGTTAAGCCCTGCTGGCCTTCAAAGCTGAATGCTCTGGAGGCTCGTCCCCCAGGTGCAGGACCACCCCCTGCCCCCGGTGGGTGGGGAGTTGGGGAGTCCAATGTGGGGCTCAGAGCTCTCACTCCTGTGGGAGAACCTCTCCAGCCTGTGGGTCGCCCACCCAGAGGGCTGCTGCTAAGCTGCTAAGTCACTTCAGTCGTGTCCGACTCTGTGTGACCCCATAGACGGCAGCCCACTTTTTTTTTTTTTTTTTTTCTTGCCAAGTTGTGCCTTTCCTTCTGGAATTGTAAGTGAACATAATAATAGTACTTATTTACACTGTGAAGCGGATATTGTTACAGAAAATAGACCAGAGACTTTCTCACTTGTTAAGCTTAATAATGCCTTGTGAATGTATTATCTACAGAGAAACACCTGTAGTTTTTACCTGCTGATGCTGTCTGCCTGTTGGAGAATAAATTTTGAATGTCTTTTTTTTCACCAAAAAAATAAAAATAAGAGAGTCAAGTCTTTATTTGCCCTGATCCTGTGGGGGCTCCTGCAGTTAAGCCCTGCTGGCCTTCAAAGCTGAATGCTCTGGAGGCTCGTCCCCCAGGTGCAGGACCACCCCCTGCCCCCGGTGGGTGGGGAGTTGGGGAGTCCAATGTGGGGCTCAGAGCTCTCACTCCTGTGGGAGAACCTCTCCAGCCTGTGGGTCGCCCACCCAGAGGGCTGCTGCTAAGCTGCTAAGTCACTTCAGTCGTGTCCGACTCTGTGTGACCCCATAGACGGCAGCCCACCAGGCTCCCCCATCCCTGGGATTCTCCAGGCAAGAATACTGGAGTGGGTTGCCATTTCCTTCTCCAGTGCATGAAAGAGAAAAGTGAAAGTGAAGTAGCTCAGTCTGTCCGACTGTTAGCGACCCCATGGACTGCAGCCCACCAGGCTACTCCGTCCATTGGATTTTCCAGGCAAGAGTACTGGGGCACAGGATTTAATTATATCGCGCGTCTGTTCCTCCTCCAAGTCTCCTTGTGGCCTTTCTTTATTGAGTTTCATTGTAGAAGGTCTTTTCTGGTAGGTTCTGGTCTTTTTCATCGAAGATTTGCTGTACAGATAGTTGTGATTTGTGTGTGCCGGTGAGAGGACATCAATTCGGGGTCTTCTTTCTACTCCAGCATCTTGGCTGCTTTCCCTGCATTGTTGATTGACTGAAAACCATCTGTTTTTAATCAATTATTGATTCATTTGCTCATTCATTCCATTTATTATTTTACCAGCTACTGTGCTAGGCTATGGTAATGTGAGGTATGTAAAGTAAGGGAAACATGGCTCCTGCCTTCAAGGAGATTAAAGTTATAGGGACACTGAGTAGGTTTGATGGGGTTATAAGTCCTGCTTGCCCTGCATTCCCCTGGGGAGGAAGGACCCTTGAACTTCATCTCCAGCACATTTTCCTTGATGTTACTGAGTGAACTATTTGGCCCTAAAGTCTTAGTCCAATAGCAGAGTTTAACATGCTGCTGCTGTTAATAAAAAATAAATTCACAACGAACACATATTAGAAAACGAAGGCTGGCTGAGGCGGTCCTTTCCCTCTCAGTCTCTTGGGAGCCCTAAATGCTTAATTTCCTAAGTGGTCCACTGATCCTGTGAGCTGACTTGCAGGGACTAAGAAAATAAGATGGCTCAGTGTGCGTGCTTAGTCGATAGTCATGTCCGACTCTTTGCGACTCCATGACCTGTAGCCTGCCAGGCTCTTCTGTCCGTGGAATTTTCCAGGCAAGAATACTGGAGCTGGTTGCCATTTGCTACTCCAGAGGATCTTCCCAAGCCAGGTTTGAACCCACATCTATGTCATCTCCTGCATTGTCAGGGAGATTCTTTACCACTGCGCCACTTGGGAAGCCCAAGATGGCTCAGAGTTGGGAACTAAGCAGATGTCTTATGTGTGGACCAGCTCATGCTAGGGAAGGACTCTTGACTCGAATCCTAGAAATGTTCTGTTTAACCATCTGCCAGATGGTTAGAGGTGGACTGGGTCCAAGAGGATAGGGGGCACTGGATGGTCCTTAAGGGCCCCCCGCCCACACCATGATGAGAGTCTCATCCTAGATGTCCCAGTCAGTGCTGATCCTTCCTTTGCTCTGGACTTCTGAGGGCAGTTGATAGGGTGGCCACATGTCAGTTTAGAGTCATGTGCTAAATTTTTTATGATTATTTTACTGCCCTGCAGGACTATATTCTCCTGGAAAGGAACAGCTGGTTGCCTAGGTTCCATCACTCCATGACTCTGAGTTACTCATCCTTCATACATAAAATGGAGTGACCTCTTACATGTTCTTCTTGCCTGAGTTCCTTCACTTGCATAGTCACAAGAGGGGCCCATCACTAGTGAGCTGTACACACCTGAATTTGAGGTTTGAACTTAATAATGTCATTGAGATGGGATGCAAATGGCTGGGTGGGTTGACATTCCCACTAAGCTACTAGACCATGGCTTGAGTGAGCCCCGGGAGACCCGTGCACCCTAGACATGTGAGATAAGCTCACTGAGATGATCTCCAGAGCAGACCATTGTCAGGAAGGCAGCATGGCTTAGGGAATGAATAAGCCTTGAGCCTCTGAATGAGACAAACTGATTCCTGTCCTGTGGAACGCTGTATTTGTTTTTTACCCTGAGGTCTACAAGACAAGAGGCCATTCCCAGAGACTGGCCTGGTTCAATAAGCCGTTGAATTCTGTGGCTCTGAAGCTAGAAAGGTTTTGCTGGATCACCTGTAGTCCAGCCCCCTCTCTTTACAGGTGAACGGGCTGAGGTCCAGAGCTGGGACGTGCCTTGCCTAAAGTCCGTGAGGGCTGTCACTGCCTGCGTGTGGGGTGGCAGCTACCTGGGCTGTGAGAAAGTGGGATGTGTTGATGCTTCTCCTCCCGCTCATTGCCACCACCTTCTCTTGGGTGTCCTTGTCTTTCCCTGGAGCCAGGAGACAGGAAGAAGCATCCATTGCCATGGAAACCAGCCCAGGGCATGAGCAGGCTGCTCTCCCCACTAACTGTAGCTGCTTTAACGGGTGCCGATGTTGATTCTGCTGCTAGGCCTCGCTGGGGACGCCACGGCCAGTCACCATATTTTCTAGGCGAGAAAACGGGAGGAACTCGTCTAACATAAATTGTGGAGGCTTAGCAAAGTGGGCCACAGTGCCTGGTGCCATTCTGTTTGCTTTCTTACATCAGCTTCCCCTCTGTCAGTGACTCCTAACAGGATTTAAGAGTCTTTTTAGAAAGAGCTCCGCCTTGAGCTGAGTTTGGTCTTCAGATGCCAGTACTAAACTTTTGAACTGACAGCAGCTCTGGCTGGAAGGTTCTGTTTGTCAGAGCTGCCAGAAGAATATTTAAAATGAAGAGTTGGATTTGGGGGAAAGAGAAAGAAAGAAAACAATTTATTTTGCTTTCAGACATAGTTAAACCTCCTAAATGTGCCAGGAGTTAAGTTGGGACTTTAAAAATCGATAGGCTTTCGTGTTTGTGTGAGACAGACGAGTTCAGGGGTTGGAAAAGGCCTTATTAGGTCAGCTCATCCATCCCTCTGCCTCCAGGCCTATTCTAATCCCTCTTGTGTATAAAACTCTGGAGAAGGTGACTTCATCAGCCCCCATAATAATTTGTTCCACTGTCTAACAATTCTTGATCTTAAAACCATCTTCCTTATAGCAGGGCCAAATTCCTCCCGCTGCCTCCAAAGCTTCTCTGTGGTCCAGCGCTTCTCAGAAGCAGCTGGGATTTTTATGAGATGAGTGTGAACTTGGGCCTATTCGTCACTATTCAAGTCTGGCCATTTCCACTCATAGGTAAAATGACCTTGGACACAGACCTCTTCACTCTTCCAAGACTCAGTTTCTTCATGAAAAGAGGTCGATGTGTAGGTTACAGGAAGTAACACATACAAATATGCCTAACACAGCACCTGACATTCAGTGATGCTCAACCCAAGATGCTGGGGAGGTGGGTGCCATGGTGTGGGCACCTTTTGGATCGATACCTCGAGTATAAGGAGGGAGATTCCAGAGCGAGGGGACATATGTACACCTGTGGTTAGTTCATGTTGCTGTATGACAGAAATCAAACCAATATTGTAAAGCAATCATCCATCAATTAAAAATAAATATTAAAAAAATACCTGAAGTATGATTATTAGCCTTTTAGTTGTTGGATCATAGGGTTGTTGGGGATACCGAGAAGCGGAGCAGGAGGGGCAGCTGAGAGGACATTTGTGGAGCTTGGCCATTGACTGTTTGCCAACCAACACAAAAGGGCTTCAGTATTTTAAAAGGATGTTTGGTGGCACCAGTGCATCCTATCTGAAGTATGAGCCCTGGTGGTAGCTTCAGCGATGCCAAGCAAATCCCCACATCCACGTCTTTGTGCCACTGGTACCCCCGCCCACGCCTTCACTGCTTTTTTGAATCCCGCCCATCAAGGAAGACCCAGCTCAAATTCAACCTCCTGCACCAATACAATTCAGCTCTAAACCCATAACTCTCATGCCCTGCCTCCTTACTCCAGGAGGGAAGAAAGAGGAGGGAAGGTTGTTGGTGCATGGATAATTGAACCATTGGCTGAGTCAGGGGATTGCAGAGCATTTAGCCTGAGAAATATAGATGAAGAAACTGGGCCAGAGAGTGAGCAGGGACTTTTCCCAGGCCGTCCCAGTCACCTGGAACAAATCTGGAACCTCCCTCTCCAGCCCCACTGTGTACCCCGCTAGTGAAGCTGTTCCTTAAGCCTGGAATTAGAACAGAGTCAGCCCCCACCCTGTGTAGCACCCTCCTACCCCAGCACATGCTTGCTGAGTCACTTGGATGGGAGGCGGATAAGGGGAAAGCACGCTTTTTGGGGGAGATAGCGTGCACCAGTTGGGAAAACTGGAGCCAGGCAGTGAGAGTGGGTGAGGTCTCCCATCTAGGTCCCCTGCCCCATATTTTACACCGGCACTGGAGTGCTGGGAAAATGAAAAGCATTGATGTCTTTCTTTCTTACCCACCTGGGCAAGGGGGTGAACTTTCAGCCACATGCTAGGTGAAGTTTTACTGTTGGTAAGATACCTGCTTGGCTTAGGTTTTAGAGAACCTGTTTCAAATGTAAATTCCTTAGACAAACTTGTTCTGCTGTCTGGGAATTGCTGATCAGGCTTTGAAGCGTCTGGATTATAGAAACATCTGGAGGGGGTTATTCAGGCCAAGAGGCTATGAGATAAATGTGTTTGTATATGCCTGTATGTCTACGATCCCCTCTGCTGGCTGCAAATTCTGTCATTTCATCATGGAAAAATCCTTCTGGAGGAAAGTGGCAGGTGCAAAGATGCTGATACGGGAACCATATTTATGCACTGGGTTGGCATGTGATTGGCCCAGATGGGGAAAAAAAGACAGTTGAGATGGCCAGGCTCCTTTGGGTAAGGGACACACAGTGGCTCCTGGGACAGTAGGGGCTGGAGTAGGGTAGGGAAGTCTGATGCTTTGGCATACCCAAGGTTAGAGTTCAAATCCTGACTTTGCTGCCTTCCAGCTGACTGACCTTGGGCAATTCTACAACACTTGGGGCTGCTTTGTGGGTAGGGGCTCCATGTAAATTCTGGGGTCATTCTCATGGGCTTTCAGGGATAAACACAGCTGGGTAGCTCAGAGGAAAATGACCCAGAGCTTTGAGCTTCTCAGCCTCAGAGTAGGCTCATAGCATGGAGAGGTGGTGGTGGAGAGACCTGTATATAAAGTGACCCCTTGGGCTGCCATTCTGGCCACATCTCAGGGCTAGGAGACTGCCAGCTGGCCTGCTTCATTTCTTGAGCTCTGACAAGGCAGCAGCCAGAATCTTCTTCTTTGCCGGGATCTGAAACAGCTGCTGGGACATAATAGTGCACTTAGAGGAATTACCTGGAATCACAGCAGACGATAAGAAATGGAGATGCATCTCTTTAAGCCCAGCTAATGTCTGAGTAAGAGAGAACAAGGCCTTTCCTTCCATGGAGAGTGAGACGTGAAAAGGATTGACCTGTGATCATGCTCTAAGTAATACCTATAAGTAGTGATTTCATCTGGGCAGTGCTCAGCATGGTACTTGGTTGGATAGTGTGTGAAAATGATGACTGGATCTGGTTGGATCTCCTTTTAGATCAGTTGCTCAGGGAAGCCGCTATCACCTAGGGAGTGACCACTGTCTTGGCCAGTACATGAGAGCAGTTGTGGACAGCACAGTGCTCTGAGCCTGTTTTCCTACTCGCTTTTCCCAGTTCACGTGGTATCACAATATCCATTGGTGTCCAGTATCCAACAGTGTCTTCTGTTTTAATTCCATTCCCCGATATGGGCACTCCCATGGGACATCACGCTGCTGGGCGTGCTATACCTGTCTTCTAGTAGTTTAAAGTCTTTAGGGGAAATATGATTCATAAGTGTTTCAATAGTAGATCAAAATAAGACAGTATAAATTATGGATATGAATTGAATCGAAGCAAGATAGATATATGTAGGACCAATGTAAATGTTCTTAGAGTTTAGAAGAGGGAGAAACTTCTGAAGTCTGGAAATGATTGGCTTTGGATGAGGCATATAAAACCAGAGGCCTGCACAGCTGATTGGAAAATGGACCTACTGCAGAGGGGCCATGTCCCTTCTGCTAACTCTGCGCTTGATGCATTTGAGCCTGAGGCAGTAACAGAGCCTGGGTTTAATGGCAGGAGGGTGGTTCTTCCTCTTCGATTTGCAAGCTGAGAGTTTCACCTGGCTTAGGGACTGCTTGGATTGGCCATACAAGTGCCATGGTGGCCTGGATAGGTGGTCACTTGACTCAGTACCAAAACTGGCTGCTGAGTGGTTTCCAGCTATGACTCTAGATTAGAATCCAGCTCTAATGAGATTGGATTCAAAGTATGTTACAAGTCACTGATGGCCGTTTAGCTCTTGCGCAACTCCCTGGAGCCGTGCCCTGTGTCGTGCTAAGCACCAACGGAGCCCAAGTTGAGGCTGACCCCAATCAGTCCAACCTCCTAGGTGTCTCTGTGGCCCATTTGCTCCTCACCTAGTTCAGGCCACCATCACTTCTTGTGTTGACAACTGTGATCATGATCTAAACGCCTGACATTCCCTCTTCATCACACCCCCATCCCCATCCAATCCATTCTTCCAACAGAGGCCAGGGGACATTTCTAAAAATGGTTTTCAACACACATATACGGAATCTAGAAAAATGGTATTGAAGAATTTATTTACAGGACAGCAATGGAGAAACAGACATAGAGAACAGACTTATGGACATGGAGAGAGGGGAGGAGAGGGTGAGATGTATGGCAAGAGTAACATGGGGAGTTACATTACAAAATAAAAATGGTTTTCTAATAATGTTAATTCCCTTTAAGAAGCTCTGCATGTGTCCCCCTTGTACTTAAAATCCAGTCTCCTTAGCACATATTTTCTGCTCCAGAACTTTTGTCATTCTCTATGTGCTTCTCATAATGCAACTTCAAGACACAAAACAACTGGCCTCGAGTTCTCGGGCAGTCGGTGGTTAGGATTCTGTACTTCCACTGCAGGGGGATCTAAGATCCCACAAGCGAAAAAAAACAAAAACAAAAACCAAAACCAGCCTCTACGCACATGAATCCCTGTACTCGGAATGTCTCCTCTCCTTTTCTATCTGCGCCTTTGCCTCCTGTTCATCCTTCATGAGCTTCATCCCTTACCAGGCCAGGAGGGCATCTCTCATTCCATACCCCTCAGCTTGCTGAACTTTTCCTCTGTAGCACCTCATGAATTACTATGTGTTAAGTTTTAGTTTGTTTGCTTGTTTGACGTTTGATGTCTGATTTCCCCTTCCTTTCCTCCTCCTGACCCCTCACAAGTTCCCTGAGGGCAGGACCTGTCCCCATCTTGTTGGCTCAGGACCCAGCTCCAGCCTGCAGTTTAGCACGAGTCGGTGCTTGTATACAGGGGTGCTGGAGCCTTTGGAGTTTTGAGAGCTTCCTCGCAGGTTCCTGCCATGTGTGTCCTGGCAGGCCAGGGAACCGCTGAAACTGAAGTGAACTCCAGGCAACGCGGACAGATGTTTCTTCCTTTAGATGAGCTTTGTGCCTGGGCGCAGAGCAGAAGAAACTATGTTGACTCATAAACCGGGCAAATTTATAGTGGAAATTGGTGGGAGAGAATAAATATGAATCCTCCTGATGTCATTTTATGGGCTGCTTTATAGATTGTAATCACCCATTTAGAGTTTGCAGTCTATTAAATTTATTTGCGGAGAGCCAGGACTCTTAGGGACAGGATTTACAGGGCTGTGTGGGGTGTCAGACGTGGACCCAGGCCTTCAACCCCTGAAAAAGGTTTTGGAAAGAGAAGGATAAGTAGTCTTCGAGTGGTTGGGACTCCAGCGTCTTTCCTCGAGCTCTCTTCCTAGCCATAATTTTTTTTAAACATTGAAAAAGAAGTTTTGTTCACTGTCGTATTATTTTAATTTTACTCTAGTCTTTGGGGGCCCTCCTTCCTGCTAGCTAAGTGGCGGTGTGGAATTTCCCATTCAGCTATTCGTGGAGAAAGCTTCCCTTCTGAGTGCTTGAGGAGGCCTGGGGAGAAGTTACTCTGGGTTGGACAGAACAGGGTGGAATACAGTTCTGTACCTTGGCCTGTGATCTTGAGCCAATTTTTATTGTATTGGTTAATTTTTTGCCCTTCCTTTCTTCCTCTGTAAATCTTGACCACTGCCCTCACCCAAACTCAAAGGCTGATGGTAAAGATAAAGGAGATGAAATAGGAAAAGCACTAGGTATTCAAACAGAACTAGAAGTAATAAAATGATTATGATGGTTGCTGTTTTGAAGTAAGCCTGGTTAGTGGGAAAAAAGTGTAAGCTAAGTATCAGGACACTTGGTCCCTACTCTGTCACTGACATGCTGGGTGACCTTGAGCAAATTAGTCAGCCTCTCTGATCCAGATTCTGTCTTAGGTCTGGTCTTAGGTAGTGCTGATACTACCACTAGCATTCTCCTTCTCATCTCAGATTCTGATAGATTTGATCTTGAAGGTGGTGCTACTCAAAGTGTGGTCTGTGTAGCAGTATCACTCAGTGACTTGTTGGAAATGCAGATTCTCAGGCTCCACCCCAGCTCCCCAACTCAGAATTCTGTGGGGATGGGCAAACCTTTTGTGTTTTAACAAGTTCTCCAGCTGGTTGGGGGGAAGGCAATGGCACCCTACCCCAGTTCTCTTGCCTGGAAAATCCAATGGACGAAGTAGCCTGGTGGGCTGCAGTCCATGGGGTTGCTAACAGTCGGACAGACTGAGCGACTTCACTTTCACTTTTCTCTTTCATGCATTGGAGAAGGAAATGGCAACCCACTCCAGTATTCTTGCCTGGAGAATCCCAGGGATGAGGGAGCCTGGTGGGCTGCCGTCTATGGGGTCACACAGAGTCGGACACGACTGAAGTGACTTAGCAGCAGCAGCCAGCTGGTTGGTGGGCACAGTGAAGCCTGGGAAGCTTTGCTCCCTGGTAACTTCTGGCTCTAACATGCCATGCTCACAGTCCTAATATCACACCCGATGTTGGCTTCCAAGCAGCAGTCACTTCTGGGGCCTTCCTCCTTGGGATCTTGAACCACAGTGGTCTTTGGCAAGAGGAGAACAGAGTGAAGTAGGAGAAAGAGTGCAGGATTCTAAATCAAGACTCTATTGAGGTTTGAACCCAGGTCGCCTGATGCAGCATCTGTCGATGGAGCTGTTACTTAAAGTACGGCCTCTGTCGCCTCCTTGCCTAGTGACCTTAGATGAATTATTTGTATTTATCAGACCTCATTTTCCTTCTGTGTACATGGGGAGCATACCAGGGCCTATTTTATAGGGTTGCTGTGGAGATTATATGAGTTACATGAGAAAAGTGCCTCCAGGGCCCGTACATCACCATCACTGGATACATTTACTGCGGAGACCACCGTTAGCATCCTCCTCCCCTTCCTCCTCCTCATCACGGCTTCAAGAATATAACTACCTAGGTTTCTGAGTAAAAATGGCAAGTAAGAGATTAGAACTCAAGTTTCCTAATTTGCTCTATGACCTTGGGTGAGTCGTTTAAGCTTAGAAGGTAAGCTAAAATGGGAATATTTGGTTTTTTCTGCTGATTTGTTGAGTGTCTGTCATGTGCTGACACTGGGCCAGGCCTGGACAGTGTAGCCTGGGATGGGCAGATGTGGCCCCTGTCTTCTCTTCTCCACGCCTTGAGATTTTTGAGGAATTTGGCAAGATCATCCATGTTAATTGTCCTCGTTTGACAAACACAGACTCAAAGTATTGGAGCTAAACAGTGTTGACCATGTTCTTGTGCTGAGAGACCCCTGAGAAAGAGGAGGAGGCCTTGTCCAGACAGCCCTGGATACACCTGCTTTCTGGTTGCCTGACCAACTCCTGGACCCTCCACCTGGAGGGCTCCCCCTCCGTGTTTTGAGCAGTCATTGGAGGCATTCCTCCAAAAGCTGTCGCAGAGGTGAGCTAACATCTGCCTTTACCATATCTTCTTTGAAGTCTTCATTCTCTGTCTGAATGTGTTCTATCTTGGAGACCCAGTTAGGGGCATCTGTGCCTCAGCTGGCTCTGGAGTCTTTGCATCAAACGGGAGGTTGGAGCTGCAGAAGGGCAAGGGATGGGAGGGAAGGTCCTTTAGGTGGTGGTGGTTGGACTTCCCTTTGAGAAGGGGCTTTAAACATTTAGTTTAAACTCCCATTTACTGTGGGAATTGTGCTTGGCTTTGCCCACAGCCTGCCTGTGTGCAGATGAGGTCTACGTATGGTTTAACTCTCTGGGCAATTAGAGGAGGGAGGTAATGACATTTCCCCTAATGCTGCAGTTAAGATACAGCAGTCCTGCCAGTCTCTGGGGTCTGCGAGAACCCAGCTTCTTTGGAGAAAAGGACCAAATCTTTCAGGGCCGCACTGCCCCAGCTCACTTGCCAAAGAGAACCTTCTGTTCAAGTTTTGAGCAGGGTTCTGTTCCTTCCATCAGCCTAGGGCTTGTTGATCATCTGCCCTAGGCCTAGCCCTTTGCTAGGCTGAGAAGGAGAAAAAATGATGTCATGGGCTCTGCCTTCCAGGAGTTTGGAAGTAGTGGTGAACTGAGTTGAAGTCACAGAAATAATGCCACATTTACACGGGGTGGAGTGTAATTTATGGTTCGCGTGGCGTAGGCAGAAGGAGAGAACCTGAGAAGCTTGGGATAAGGGAGGGCTCCGTGAAAGACGCAGCTCTGTGGCTGGACCTGATGGGTGGAAATTTTCAAGGCAGGAAGTGGACATGGGGTGGTTGGTTAATCCATAACTATCACTTGTAGTGGGTGACTCAGTTTACTGTATACAGGTGTATAAACAAAATCGTGTCTAATTTTTAATCTTCTAATCAACTGAAATGTGACCAAGGTTTCCTCCACATGTTCACTGGGAGGAGTTGCCCCTCCTCTGGGTTGGCCAAAGCTGTTGGGTCTAAGGAAACACCCAGTCACAGGCTTCTGGTCACTAATGTATGCCCACCTGGTCCTTGCTGAAATTGTTGTGACATCGAGTTTCTTTGCGTTTGGGCCTCTGCCTCACCTGTGCTGCCCTAGGAGTGTGAAAGTAGGAGTCTCTGGACCGACATGGAACTTATACCGGTGGTACATCCTCACCAGGGTACCATGAAGCCACCCTGTCTGAGATCTTGCGGTCTTACTGCCACCAGGAGGATGTGAATCTCTTGCTTACCTTCTCCTTCGTCTTCTCCTACCTCTCTTCCGTGGTGCTCCCAAAGGTCCTCTCCACTACCATCTCTTCCATGAACCGCAATGAACCAGAAAATATAGGTAGCTTTGTCATCAAGCTACCTATATTTTCCCACCTACAAAAATTCTCTCCTAAAATCCATTTGCTAGATATGAGCAGCCCATAGGGAGCACAAACATAAATTGATATTTCTGGAAATTACCCTACCACTCATTTTAGAACCAGAAAAGCAGGAGTAACATCTTTAAGTAGCGGAGGTCCCTTTGGGCAAACGTTAATTTCTTGGGGCTGTGCTGGGTTCAAGTACTAATTCTTCAGGGACCAGAAGGACCAGATCAGGCAGCTCCAACCAGTAACTCACCTCTGGGTGACTTAAGACAAAGGTAAATATTTCTTTGACCATGTACCTACCGCGAAATGTCCTCCCTATGTCGTTTTACTGTCGCAGCAATGACCCTGTCTGGAAGAACCAAGCAAACAAGGAGAGAGCCCTTCTGCAGTTGGCTGTCAGCGTTCCCTGCTCCTAGCCTCAGGGACTGAATGCTGAGATCTGAAGGACTGGGGGAGGGAAGGTGTGGAGACCCTAGCACTCAAGTTCCTTCTCTTGTGGGGGTGAAGATAGGAGATGTGACTCATTGTGAATGAGGGACCTGAGTGGGGTCATCTCCAGAGACCTCAGAGTCTCTAAGACATGCTTGTTAGCTATTTCTGAGGCATAACAGATGACAGGATAATATTATTTTTTCAGTCCTGTGCTAATAACAGTCATTCTAAGATAACTCCTTAGTTGAGGAAGATTCTCACAGAGTAAAGATGGTGGCCTCATTCTTTCTCTTTCCCACATTCCCTTCTACCTTTTCCCCTTCCTGTATTTCTGAGTAGTGAGGTAGTCCAGCTCCGTGAGAAGGGCAAATGAGGTGTGATTTCGTACGTCCTTTATGGCCCTTTGGCCCATCAATATGTCCCATCGATTCCTTCGCATTATATTTTATTATTTCTTTGGGTCCAGGCATGAAGACAATATTATATTAGTTTATCATCCTTTCTTATCTTTCATGTCTTATCTCCGACATGAAAGATAAGAAAGGATGATAAACTAATATAATATTAAAAGCTAATAGTGTGTTGGAGTCAATAGATCTGAAAATGAGTAGACTGAGTGAGTATGATTCTCAGTGTTATTGCTGATAAAGAAACAGTATTAGCATAATGGTTAAGAGCACAGACCACGTGGGCTCAGAGTCTGAATCTGCTAGATTGAATAAGTTACTCAGCCACTTTGTTCCTTATTTTTTTCATATATTTAAATGTGGACAGTATGAGTATTTGTACCTTAGGGTTGCTAACAGATAAAACTCTTTGGTTAACATATAACAATACTTAAAACAGTTCCTGGAGTATAGTAGGTATTATGTAAGTGTTTGCTAAAATTCTATTGCCCAGGGCTTTACAGCTAGCCTTGAAGTCCTGAAATCGAGATTTTTAGAAGCCAGTTGTAAATAGAAAGGTATGCGGCCAAGACATTTTGGTGGTATGGTGTGGACCAAGGAGGACTGATGGGAGAGTTCTGTGTCAGAGCACATCAGGGAACTTTTGAAAATCCCAGTGCCTGGGCCATCCATCTGCACCACCACCCCCCCACCATAACAATTAAACCAGAATCGCTGGGAGTGGGACCTGCTCCTTAGTATCTTTACAGTTTCTCTCAGGTGATTTTGATGTACAGCCAGGGTGTCGAACTTGGGGTCCACAGCTTCACAAGTCTTACAAAGGTTGTCTTGTCACCTTGTTGCAATAGCTTCTGTCTTTCAGCCCCAGCTTTTATGGGTGGGCCCAAGCACTGGCATTTCTATGCAGCTCCCAGGGAGTGCCGATCCCCCCGGTCTGCAGGTCACACTGAGTGGCAGGTAGAGCCTAGCATTGGAGGGAATGTGCCTTCTTTGGTCCCCACTGGAAAGTTGTGGAGGCCTAGTGGCAACTTAAAATTTCGACTGACTTACCTCTCTTATGGATTTATATAGGATGGGGTTTACAGTTGCCTTTAGTAGTAGAAGTTTGTCAGAAGTCCCTCCAGGGAATCCCTTGAAGGACCAGTGGCTAAGAGTCCATACTTCCACTGCAGGGGCCACTGGTTCCATCCCTGATTGGCAGACTAAGATTCTTCATGCCATGCTGAGGTGCACCAAAATAAAGATATTAATTAATTAAATAAAATTAAAATGCAAACTTCATTTTTTAAAAAAAGTCCCTTCAGTTTGGAAAAATAACCTCATTAGACTTCCAAATATAGAATAAGACAATGATTATTAAGCACCTACAGTGAACTAGCCCCTGGGGGGATAAAAGAAAAGCAAGACTTGCCCTTAAGGGGTTTACAAGACACTTACCTTTGAAAAGGTAGATAATGGAGCAATGAAAGACAGAGCCAGTGAAGGTAATAGCGGTAATCCATCACTGTAAATGAACTCATTTAATGTTTGCAGCATCCTGGGTATTATTGTTTCCATTTGGAAGATGAAGAAATTGAGGTCAGAGAGGCTAGATAACCTGCCCAAGGTCACACAGCTTCTCAGTGGTGGAATGAGGCTTTATACACAAGATTGGTCACAGGACATTGCTGCTTAAGGAGCAGTGTAGTTGGGGAGCAATACAAAGATGAAAAAAAAAACACACAGAATTCTCAACCAGGAGCTCCTGGAATCATCGAAACACCGTGTTCCCCAGGTCTGGATCTGTGGATGGGGAGCAAGTTGCCCCACCGTTTTGTAGAAAGAGGCTTGGAAATCAGAGGGAGCAGGACTGAATCCCAGGTCTGCCATGACCTGCCTCCCGGCGCCCGGGACAGGGACGTTCAGTGGGAAAGTATAGGCAGGACCCAACCCTCCTCCTGGCTCAATGTGCCTTCAGCAGCTCTTCTGCCCTTGGCCCTTTGCAACCCCGCTCCCGGGCCTTGGAATCTGGGATGAGGGGCCGCCCTGCCTGACTTTAATTGGCTTTGATCTGCCGCCGAGCTCTCCTGGCTGTCTGGGACTCTGCCTTCCGACCGGGTGAAAACATTAAGCTGTTGCGAGGTGCTCCCATTATTGTGATTTAAAAGTGTCTTGGATGACTCGTGTAGCTTTTGCCAATTTCTCAGAGAATTAAACATTTATTGCCCAATCACAGAGTTTCTAATGTTGGATACACGTGGAATTGTATGCACACCCCCTCTAGGGGGTCAATTAAAGTGCAGTTGAAGCTAGCTCATACTAATTCTCCAACGTCGGGTAGTAACTCTGTGGTCGGTGAAATGAGGAACGTTTATAATTTGCTGGAGTGTAGCTCCGAAAAGAGAACATGGAGGGGAAACAAGGTGTGTTATAGAAAGAAAAGCTTGGCATGGATGCAAGAGGGAAGGCTGCTGCTGCTGCTACTGCTGCTAAGTCGCTTCAGTCATGTCCGACTCTGTAGCCCCGTAGACGGCAGCTCACCAGGCTCCCCCGTCCCTGGGATTCTCCAGGCAAGAACACTGGAGTGGGTTGCCATTTCCTTCTCCAATGCATGAAAGTGAAAAGTGAAAGTGAAGTCGCTCAGTCGTGTCAGACTCTTAGCGACCCCATGGACTGCAGCCTTCCAGGCTCCTCCATCCATGGGATTTTCCAGGCAAGAGTACTGGAGTGGGGTGCCATTGCCTTCTCCGAAGAGGGAAGGCAGAACCCCTCAAAAGTGGATCGAGTTTACCTGGAAACCGATTTACCTAACATGTTAGAAGAAATTGGCCTCTAACAATTATCCTTACCATTCACCTTTTTTTTATGGCATCAGCCAGCACTAAAGTTATCTTGCATTCTCAGCATAGTTGATTTGGAGAATTAGATCATTTGTAAGTCAAAAGATTCTACAAAATTCAAAGTAGGTTAATACCCAGGTATCTCAGCTTACCTGGCTAGAAAGAAGGAATCTCTTTTTTTTTTTTAAGGGTAGGTTTCCTCATTTCTGAGTTTAAAAATGCCTTTAAGGACTTAACCTCATCTCAAAACAACAAAGGCTCTGCCTGAGGAAGAGCCTGTCCTTTTTTGTAGTGTTCTGTGACCTAAGTTAGTGAGCGCTTCCATTCTGGAATTAGGGAGGAGACTGCCAGCTATTGTTAACTGCCAGGCCTGGGTAGATTCAGACATCTTATGGTGATAAGACTAAGCAGAGCCATCATTCTCAATCCTGACTGCATTCTGTTTGAATCCTCTGGGGAGCTTTACAGGCACACTCCCACTAATTAAATCAGAACCCTTCTAGGGTGGCCCAGCTCCCTAGGATCCCAGGGAGCAGTCAGGGTGGGTAACCACTGGACACCCTGCTCCTCCTGCAGGGCTTCTCAGGGTTTGGGTTTGAGAGTATGGAAAAGGGTCTGGAGGGGTTGGGGAAGGAAGGAGGTGCTGGCTAGGGTGGCACCTTTTTCCCCAGGGGCATGGAACTAAGCTGCAGAATTCCCCAAGAAGGGGTGAGTCTTGAATGAACATTGCATCTGTTGCTGTGCATGAAATGGTCAAGAAAATATTTCCTTCCTATATTTCCCTGATTCTAAAATATAATGCTTAGTAAAATGTACCACCGATTTAATAACTGCTTTTTTGGATGAAAGGCATAGAAGAAAATGCTATATTAGGTATGTATTAAAATATTCATTGAAGGTAAAATATATCTTGGCTTTATAATCATTCTGTGTTGGAAAATGTGACTCTTGGAATTGATCTGATAACATAATGAGACAGTGATTTAAATATATGTGCTCATTTAATCCTCTCAACAGTCCTATTAGATAAGTGCCACCATTTTCCCATTTTATGGGGAAGGAGTTAAGGAATAGAGAGGTTAAATAAGCTGATCCAAGTCACAGAACAGATCAGTGATGGGACTGGGATTTGAACTGAACTTTGATTTTCAGAAGTAGTCCAGAAAACATAATGAGAGCTAAAGCTGCACTTTTCCGGGTTTCTTTCTTCCTTCAGAGCCCGGGGAGGTGGCTTTCCCTTGATGAGGCAGGATTGTACCGTATCGCTGCTGCTGTTACGTGCTGCACAAGGATAACTGGCCAAGGAAATGAGAGGGCATGAGGCCCTGAGCTCAAGGGGCTTGTTTCTTCTAATTCCCCAGGGGCTCAGTGTGAGATGGTGGAGCCCCGCCCTAGGAGAGGAGCCGGTGGAAGTGAGCGGGGCTCTGCCTACCTTTCTGGTGGCTTTTTTACCTCTGTGCACAGCTTCATGGAGGGTGCATTGGACCTGTTTGATGGACAAGGACAAGGCAGAAGAAACTTGAGGTCTTTCTAGCTCTGGGGTGTTTGCGACTGCGTTTTCAGGACGAAAGTCTCTGCTTTCCCATGCAGTTTGCGCTATCCACAAGCACTGTGGAAATGGAGGAGGGTGGCGGGCTGACTGGGAACCACAGAAACAGACAGCTCTGCGTTCCTGACCCCAGGCCTCTGGCACAGATATTGTCTCCTTTGTTTTCCCCTTTTCTTAAGCTCCTTGACGGGAAGGCAGACTGCACCCCTTAGGAGCTGCATTCCAGAGCAACCTGGGTAATGGAAAGTATAAAAACAACCTAAACTCGTTTCCAAAGCCTGATGGGTTACACTGGCTTCTCAAAAAGCATCCACTTGGACCCAGAATATGAAATCACATTTTGCAGCTCGCTGGGGGAGGGCCAGAGGGTTACTCGGCTCCAGGCATGGGCCAGATGGGAAATCCAGACACCGGGTTGGTAAGGGAGGTCTTCTTTGCTGCTCATTTGGGCTGCCAGAGTGGCAGTTCCTTAAGACCCACACTGAAAGCCTTAAAATGTGGCTCTTTGGGGAGAATTTCAGATTGGGAGGAATGTTTACTCAACAGGTGCAGCGTCTAGCTAGCATTACCATGATGTTTAAATGAGGGATGTGGGTGGCAGCAGTAAGGCGGGTGGGGGTGGGTGAAGGTTGGAAGGTGTAGAACATATCACAACCCCAAAAGCATGCAGTATAAATGATCACAGTCTGCGAGCTCTGCAAGTGCATGATAAGAAAGCTCCAGGCTCCCCCGTGCATAAGCTTGTGTGGCTGTAGAGCTCGCTGGAGGGCAGATATCTGTGGGGAAAGAGCTACAACAGCTACCACATCTGTTGCTCAAAGACGACTTTGTTACTCCTCAAATGGGAGCATCATCTGAAGCTCTGGGTACAGATTCTTTGGTGCTTGGAGGGTGGGTGTTGAGAATCACCTCTGTTCAGCTGCCGGTGGTGAGGACCTCCTACAGATGGTCCTCCCTGCCTATACACAATGGAAGCCCAGAGTGGCTGTGGCTTTGTGAGCACTGGAAAGGTCAGCCCTGGATGCTGAGGCCCACTCCTCTCTAGACTTGCCGACTGTCAGGCAGAGGGTGGCAGGGAGCCTTGATTGAGGGGACCTTTAGCAGATCACCTGACTCAATAGGGCCTGAACTCAGATGGGTGTTAAAAGCATCTGGGGATTTTTTTTTTTTTTTTTTCAGTAGAGTTACATGTCTGTTACTCATTACAAGATATTTCATGGTGTAACTATGCATATTTAATACACTTCTTGGGTTTTTTTTGTTTTTTTGTTTTTTTTTTTTAGTTTTTGGCTGTGCTCGGTCTTCATTACTGTGCACAGGCTTTCTCTAGTTGCAGCGAGTGGGGGTGGGCTACTCATTGCCACGGCTTCTCTTGTGGAGCGTGGACTCTAGGGCACACAGGCTTCACTAGCTGTGGTGCACAGGCTTGATTGCTCCTGGAACCTGCCTGTACCAGAATCTAACCCCTGTCCCTTGCATTGGCAGGTGGATTCCTATCCATTGTACCAACAGGAAGTCCTCTTGGTTATTTCTGATAGCCCCTCTGAGAGCTCCTTCCTCCTCACTCTTGGGCATTTGTAGCCAGTTAGTTATCATTGTTGACAAGCTTTCTCTGGTTTCCAAACTGAACTGGGTTACAATTGTTGAATTCTTACGAGAAAATTCATGCTGCTGGTTTGGATCGTGAGTAGATGTTGCTAATTTTTTTCGACGCCTTTGAGGGCCTGCCTTGGGAGGAAATGGTAAGTCAAAGGCCTTTGGGATGGATACCGATTTTGCTGCCCTGAGGGTTAGTCATCATCACTTGGTGTCACTGCTGGGACTACTGTGTGCGTTCATTTGGGAGCCAGTTAATGCCCAAGTTTCATTTGTGTTCCCCTCTTGGAGTCCAGACAGGAGAAAGTAACAAAGAGAGGAAGTGCATTTTCCTTTCTCTACCTCTGTGGTGTTCAGATCATCCTGGCAATAGAGAGGCTGAGGAATGGGAGAACAAGAAAATGGGTTTTATTTTTTTTCTCCTCTTCACATAGGTAAAGGCTGTCTACCATCTGTCTTAGTGTGCTGCCAAATTAATTGTGTGTATTTAGGGCTTAACTAGTCTTGCCACCAGACCTGTGTGTAGTGCTTCACAGTTTACAAAATAGGTTCACATACTAATCTCCTTTGACTTAATGAGATGATGATTCAGTGGGTTATAAATCACCAGAGCAGAGCCACCCCAGAGCTTAGGTGAAGCTGTCACTTGAATGAAAGAAAATGATAAAGGCTTGTGTTCCTCAAACAGAGAGGGAAAAAATAGCTATAATGTTTCCATTGAGGTTCTTGCTGTTATATCTTTAGCTCTTTAATAATCTTGTGTTTAAGATATCTAAGAATTACGGTGACAGCATCCTGTAGATGAATTGTGGATTGAGGCAAGCGATTTGGTTCCACGTTACATTGTGTTGGGTCTGACCAGTCCACCTGTTTGGACTCCATTTTTGGGACAAGAGACGATGGGACTCTGTATTGGGTTCTGTGGTTCTCTGGAAGCCAGAGGCTGTGGTTACACACTTTACCTCTCATAGTTTCCTCTGTATCTTGGCAAAGTCTTCTTGGCAGAAACTAGGTCCTCAGTCACACAGTGGGGGGTGGTCTTAATTTCTGAAGCAATAAAGCATTCTACATCCTCCTGAGATGTCTTGGGTGCAGTCGGCCGAATGGTTCCAAGGCAGAGGGAAGTTCAGGTTCACAATGGGCTATACCAGGGCCCCAGAAAGAGCTTCCAGATGAGCCCCCTGGACATTCTTCTTGCATTTTATAACTCCTGTTAAGCAGGACCTCTCATCTGTTTTCTTCTTGCCTGACAAGTGAGATCGACACGTGTTAGGGGAGAGATGCCATCCTGTTGCTGCTGCTGCTGCTAAGTCACTTCAGTCGTGTCCAACTCTGTGTGACCCCATAGACGGCAGCCCACCAGCCTCCCCAATCCCTTTGATTCTCCAGGCAAGAATACTGGAGTGGGTTGCCATTTCCTTCTCCAATGCATGAAAGAGAAAAGTGAAAGTGAAGTCGCTCAGTCTGTCTGACTGTTAGCGACCCCATGGACTGCAGCCCACCAGGCTACTCCCTCCATTGGATTTTCCAGGCAAGAGTACTGGGGTGGGGTGCCATTGCCTTCCCTGCATCCTGTTGAGAGAGTAGCAATTAGCCCAGATGGATGCTAAGTTTACTTGTGTGTGGGGCTGGGGCGGCTGCTGGAGCAGGCTGACTAAGGGAGATGTTTGTCATTCATCAGACTTTATTGTAACTGACAGTTATGGAAAACCTGTCTCCAGCAGAAGGATCAGTCAGGGCCAATGAGCCACCACTCGCGGTAAGCCTGTCTGAATGTCCCCCTTCTGACACATCAATTAGACTGTTTTAAAGGTATGCGTCTGTGTTAGTTTACAATCACTGCTATAGCAAATTGCCACACATTTAATGGCTTAGCACAAATTTATTATCTCACCATGCTGGAAGTTTAAAGGCTAGAATCCGTCTCACTGAGTTAGAATCAGGGTGCTGGCCAGGCTGGAGGCTCACAGGGAGAACCCTTTTCCTTGCTTTTTCAGCCTCTCGATGCCGCCTGCATTCCTTGGCGCATGGCCCCTTCCTCATGTTCTTCTGGCCTCTGTTCCTGTTGTCACATCTCTTCTCCGACTCTCCTGCTCTCCTTCAGTGAGAACTCTGTGGCTACATTAATGTCCACCTGGATACTGCAGGACCCTCTCCTCATCTTCAGAGCCTTAATTTCATCACACCAGCAACAGCCCTTTGGTCGTGTACGATAACGTCCACAGTTTCTGGGGATTAAGATGTGAATGTCTCTGCGAGACGATTATCCTGTCTACCCGAACTTCCAATGAATGACTTCTCTGTTTTAATCACCAAAGCCTCAGGGAGCATTGCATTTGCTCTTTTTAATTTTTAAGAGAGAAATTGTACTTGTTAAAAAAAAAAAAAAAAAAAAAACTACTGAAAAATACGTCTTCACCCCTGGTTTCTAGTGTTCCATTTCCCCATTTCTTCTTCCCAGAGGTGGAAGCTGTGTTCATCCTTATTTTCCAGTGTACCCTTCTAGTGAGAATCGATGCATATATAAACATATGTGCACGCATACATGTGTATATATGTATAACTGCCTATTTTTGAAAACACAAATGATAGCTCATTTTCACACTACTGTATTTCATTTGTGAAAATTTTTATTGGAGTATAGTTGCTTTATAGGGTTGTGTTAGTTTCTACTGAAAAGCAAAGTGAATCACCCACCCATATACATATATCCCGTCTTTTTTGAATTTCCTTCCCGTTTAGGTCACCACAGAGCACTGAGAGTTTTCTGTGCTGTGCAATCTGTTCTCCTTAGTTATCTATTTTATACACTCTCGTATATATAGGTATGTCAGTCCCAGTCTCTGAATTCATCCCATCCTCTCTTTCCCCACTTGGTGTCCATACGTTTTTCCTGTACATCTATGTCTCAATTTCTGCTTTGCAAATAGGTTCATCTATACCCTTTTCTAGATTCCACATATATGCATTAATATACAATATTTGTTTTTCTCTTTCTGATTTAATGCACTCTGTATGACAGTTTCTAGATCTATCCTCGTCTCTGCAAATGGTACAATTAATGATCTGTTCACAGCAGGATTTCTATACCTTAACCCTTTTTAACAGCTACGTAGTTTTCCATTGTATTGGTATATCAGAATATACGCAACCAGCCGGCCCCTTTTTCAGAGACCTCATGGTTGTTTGTAATCTTTTGCTGTAATAAACAATGTTATAGCAAGTACCATCTTCCTTTTTTTTTTTGCACATGTGTGCCAGTTTATCTATGGCATAATCCCCGATGAGTGTCATTGATGGGTGCCAAGTTATGTACATCTTAAACTTAGGTAGCTGTCGCCACATTGCCTTCCAAGAGGAGCATATCAACACCTACTTGGAGACCATGGCCTCTGGGCGTGGCTAAATGTCATGCTTAGCAGGCCCTGCTGTGACCCACACTGATTGCTCCTGGGGCATGTCATTACGGATTGTTTCTGACCATGTCCACCCTCACTCTCCAGGGGTTCAGTCCAGGATTTACAAGTCTCTTCACTGGGTGGCAGATTTGGACCCAGAGTTGCAACCAGGAGGGATGTGGACATTCAGAAGTATATTCATGAAGGATCACTTTCCAAGATGCTGTGTCAGATGCCGGGGAC
Organism: Oreotragus oreotragus; assembly: GCA_006410675.1. Classification (NCBI taxonomy): domain Eukaryota; kingdom Metazoa; phylum Chordata; class Mammalia; order Artiodactyla; family Bovidae; genus Oreotragus; species Oreotragus oreotragus. Next base: position 230,262 of record SJYX01005924.1, on the reverse strand, counting down.
ACAACACTGTCTCCTTGAAAATCGCTGGTTGCTCTTGTCTCTCCAAGTTGCCAGAGCCAGACAGGTTCCAGACTTTGACTCAAGGGCCCGGGTGGCCGGCCATTCTGGAAGGAACAGCCCTGAAAGAGGCACTGCATTTGCTGGGGATTGCAGCCCCGCTGGCTGGCGGGGGCCAGAGTGCTTGGAAGTGACAACAGCTATGATTTGTGAAAGAGATTTGATGCTTCATTAGAGAAAAACTGTGTACAGAAACCCGGCAGAGATTTCTTAATGGCATTCTGATTAAAGGGGCAAACAACCTAAATGCCAGATTAGTAGCATTTCAGGGAAGGAGGCACGATGGGGACTACATTTCTATTTTCTCCTTTCCCTCAGCTTTGCTTGGCAGCATACATTTGTCACTTTGAGAAAATCAGAGAGAGCCTGGCTGATGTAGCAGAGAAAGAACCGAGAAGCAGAGCAAAGCATGGAAACTTGCAGCGCTCTGCTAGTCCAAGGAGGCAGGGGAGAGAGTCTCAGCCCCAGGGTCTGGACAGTCTGGTGGACCACCTCAGCATGTGAGGGTATGCTGATGTGCGCTTATCTTTCCGCTGGCAACTTTCCAGAATGGTTGAGGGAGGGCGGGATCATTAAGACCTTTGAGTGACAGGCTACTGTGCACACACGTGTTAACCTCTCCTCTCCTTTGACCTCAGAACGCACTGGAGCTGTTATCAGGGGGACCCAAACCCACACTTCAGGAGCTGTGGCTGTCCCCTCTGTCTTTGTGCAGGTGGGCTGGGACAATGGTTATTTGTCTCTTGGAAGGGGTAATATATCTGGGCAGGGAAGCAATTTGAAGGAGGGGATTTGAGAATCTCTGTCTCTATGGACAAGTAAGGGACCTTGTCTAGACCTTGGCCAAAGTGATTCTAACTCTGAACACACACTGGTTGTTGCACCTCAACCTCTGTCATGCTGTTTGGGCCTCCCTGGTGGCTCAAACAGTAAAGAATCTGCCTGCAGTGTAGGTGACCCCTGGGTCAGGAAGATCCCTTGGAGAAAGGAATGGCTACCCACTCCAGCCTTCTCACCTGGAGAATTCCTTGGACAGAGGAGCCCGGCAGGCTACAGTCCCTGGGGTCTCTGAGTCAGACACAACTGAGCGGCTAACACTTGTACTTTTGTTTTCTTTCCTCTGCCTGAGTGCTCTTCCCTCCTTTCATGGGTGGATTCTACTGCATTCTTCAGATCTTGAGGGGATGTGTCTTTGCCATTTGATACACCCTGTGTCCCGACTCCTGCCACTTTGCCGCTGATTTCTTCATAACCCTTAACACAACCAAGAACTATTATTTCTTTGTTTTTTTTTTTTTTTGTTGTTGTTGTTTTCCTGCCCTTTGGGTTTCTCCCCACTGGAATGTAAGTTCTAAGAGGGCAGGGATCTGGTTAAGGAGTCAGAATCCAATCAGGAAAACAGAGTGGATTGAGAGAGGGAATTGAATTTGGGGAACTAGGTACCTGGGTTTAGGAAGAGTGGAAAGGTCAACTAGGCCACCTCAGGGAAAGCCAGAGGTTGGAAAGAGAAGGGAACCTGGTCCTGGAGGGGCCAAGGTTGGAGGTGGTGATTTGGAGGAAATCCCATCGCTGCTGGAGGCACCACCTGAGGGGAAGGGAGGCAGTCAGCAGAGAAGCAAGCTCTCCTGCCCTCTGGCTCCAGCTCCCCGCAATGCTCCCATTGGCTGGAGCCAGCTGTGAGCCAGTTGTCAAGGCTGCCCCCAGGGAAACATATGGCCTGCAGAGGTTATCCCTGTCACTAAAACACAGCAGGGGAAAGGCAGGAAATAGATCTGAGAAGACCCTTGTGACTGGCACCTTGCTCCATCCCCAGCATCTCTGAAGCCCTTGACACTTAATAGGTCCTCAATAAGCAGTGAATGGATGAATGAGTGGCATACGTGAGTCCACATAAATCACTCCTGACATCATTTCTCATAGGGCAGATCCCTGTTAAAAGGCCAGAACCGAAGAGGGAGCAGCTCTGGGGCTTGCGCCTGACCGTTGCTCCTTGTGGCCCAGATGGGTTCCATGCCAGGTGTTTCTTTTCTTTCTGGTGCCCTAGCCAAGAGGGAGGCACAAGGATTTTTATTTCTGAAAATAACTCTCTTTCCTAAGTCCTTTAATCTGAGCCTGCTGATGCTTTTATATATGCAGGGTTGCATTACTTGAGGAATTCCTTTGAAGACCGTTTTCAACTTTCATTCCTATGTGACGTTTGAGACTCTTCCCAGCATCCTGGATTTATTCATGGCTGTAGCCTGGTGGGCTGCAGTCCATGGGGTCGCTAACAGTCGGACAGACTGAGCGACTTCACTTTCACTTTTCTCTTTCATGCATTGGAGAAGGAAATGGCAACCCACTCCAGTGTTCTTGCCTGGAGAATCCCAGGGATGGGGGAGCCTGGTGGGATGCCGTCTATGGTGTCACACAGAGTCGGACACGACTGAAGTGACTTAGCAGCAGCAGCAGCAGCAGGCTGTTAAGGGACCAGAGCTGAATCCCATATTCCCTATGATCTCTGTCTGGTGACCTTGGGGAACTGATTCAACACATAGGAACATCTGGGCTTCCCTTGTGGTTCAGCTGGTAAAGAAGCTGTCTGCAATGTGGGATACCTGGGTTCGATCCCTGGGTTGGGAAGATTCCCTGGAAAAGAGAAAGGCTACCTACTCCAGTATTCTGGCCCGGAGAATTCCATGGACTGTATAGTCCATGGGGTCTCAAAGAGTCGGACACAGACTGAGTGACTTTCACTTTCGTAGGAACAGCTGTTTGTCTGGAGTGTGGGATGCCTTGGAAGGAACATGAGATAATGAAAGAAACTCTCTAAGCAGATCACCAGAGGCTCCTTTCCCATTCCCCTGAAGTCGCTCAGTCGTGTCCGACTCTTTGCACCCCCATGGACTGTAGCCTACCAGGCCCCTCTGTCCATGGAATTTTCCAGGCACGAATACTGGAGTGGGTTGCCATTTCCTTCTCCAGGGGATCTTCCCAACCCAGGGATAGAACCCGGGTCTNAGCAGATCACCAGAGGCTCCTTTCCCATTCCCCTGAAGTCGCTCAGTCGTGTCCGACTCTTTGCACCCCCATGGACTGTAGCCTACCAGGCCCCTCTGTCCATGGAATTTTCCAGGCACGAATACTGGAGTGGGTTGCCATTTCCTTCTCCAGGGGATCTTCCCAACCCAGGGATAGAACCCGGGTCTCCTGCATTGCCAGCAGATACTTTACTGTCTGAGCCACCAGGGAAGCCCCATTCTCCTACGCCAGCCAAACTGGGAGGTGGCCCAGGTGGCCCCTATTCCAGGTTCTACCTATGGCTCTCACCAGCCTCAGCCTTGATTTTCAGATTTCTCCTGCTGACATGGAAGGATTTGGTTGGAACAAAGGCAGTGGTTGACCACTTATTAACATATCTCCTTGTTGTTGTGACATTTTTCCCTGGTAAAGGAGTAATTGTAGGTTTTCTATGAATTTGTCTTGAAAGGTGTTCTTCCTTTAAAAATAATTGTAGTCTGCCTACACTGATTTATGTGAGTAATTTATGGAGTGCATATTTTTCCTTTGTCTTTGCTTCCTCTTTTGCGCTTTCTTTTTTGCTGAGGTGGTGCCTTTTGCTGCCTCGCCCTCAGGGTTTTGCACAAGGGTTGAATTTTGAGCTGCAACAGTTTTTCCCATTTAAGTGTTAGGGTTGACTGGTGCTTTATCAAAACTTCCTAAGTGCCTTTTATTATTGGAAATCTCTACAGGTTCAAGTCCAGAGACTTTTATTTAAGCCTCTAATGTAATAGTGGTGCCCAGCTTTAATTAGGACATTTCTGGAAGTTACTTCAATTGAATTGCAGACTAGAAGGTGACAGCTCATGGGGGCTGGCACTAAATTCATGAGAAAGAAATGCATAGGAAGATGTGGTTCTGGTGGAGAGTGATGGAGAGTGTATATGTGTAATTTTCCAAGATCTGTCTAAATTGCTAATATGGCGGTAGGTGAAGGGTGTATTTTAAAAATGTTGTCTGGTGAACATCCTGTGTGTTGAATCTCTTTCCACAGCCACTCCCAGTCTGCCTCATGAGACACTGCTGAAAAATACACCGCAGCTTTCCAAATAGCCTCTCCCTGATCAATTCACAGGACGGGGCTTAGTCAAGCTTGTGGATGACGCAGGCTTCTCCGGGCTTTGAGGAGTGCTGGTTGAGGTTTTTTGCACCCTGCTCTTCAGAAGCAGAGTCATCATGTTTTCCTTTGTCAGAGGCACTGTTAGAACTGTCAGAAAGTGGAATTTCCCACAAGACCAGAATTTCATCAGCTTTCATTCATAACCTTAGTACTTTCAGTTTTAAAGGACAAACTTGTTCTATTTTAAGTATTAAAGGAAAACAACTAACTCTCAATTATGGGTCTGTGCACTTAAGGAGTTGTGAAATAGCATTGAAGAACACAAAGAAATAATCCCCTCTTTCCACACATGAAGGAAATGAAGTTCCAAGGGCAACGGCCCTTGGCTGCAGGGCTTGGGGGCATCTAGGCCCTCAAACCCTTGTCTAACGGGAGGCTGTAAAGCCTAATTTGACTTCTTTCTCCAAGCACTACCAGGCTTATGACATCTTCCCTGTCCTTTCTACTCTAAAATCATTTTAATGTGTTATTTCCTTTCATCTCTCCTGCAATTGTAACCATTGAAATGTGTGAGATAATCAATAGTATTCTAAGTATGACTCAAATTAGAAAAAAAAATGATGCAGAAAAGTCATTTTCTGGAGGAAAACCTATTCATGGGTCTTTTACACATTTTTATTTTTTACGTTGCATATGTGTGTGCTAAGTCGATTCAGTCTTTGCGACCCCATGGACTGTAGCCCATGGGATTCTCCAGGTAAGAATACTGGAGTGGGATACCATGACCTCCTCCAGGGGATCTTCCCGACCCAGGGACCAATCCCAGATCACTGTGTCTGCTGCATTGTAGGCAGATTTTTTACTGTTAAGCCACCAGGGAAGCCCACATTGTAACAGTAAAATGGGCTCCCCGCTTTTTTGTGTGCAGTTCTAGGAATTTTAGCACATGCATAGCTGCTTGTAATCACCCTCATAATCAGGACACACACCTGTTCCTTTATTTCTGTAAAGCTCCTGCCTTCCACCCATAGCCCTGGCAACCACTGATCTGTTTCCCATCACCATCATTTTGTCTTTTTTGAGCATCAGATGAGTAGACTCCATAGTATGTGACATTTTGAGGCTGCCTTCTCTTATGGGCCTATTTTGGTTGAAGTACATACTCATCCTGTATCGTTTCATTATATTGTTGTTCAGTAGCTCAGCTGTGTCTGACTCTTTGTGACCCCATGGACCGCAGCATGCCAGACATCCCTGTCTGTCACTATCTCCTGAGGTTTGCTCAAACTCATGTCCATTGAGCTGATGATGTCATCCAACCATCTCATCCTCTGTCGCCCCCTTCTCCCCTCAATCTTTTCCATAATCGGGGTCTTTAACAATAAGTCATCTCTTCCCATCAGGTGGCCAAAGTATTGGAGTTCCAGCTTCAGCATCAGTCCTGTATAAGCTTGGAAGAATTTGAGTGGTTCCCTAAAGGAGCACTTAGGAAATCAGCAACAGGGACTGGTAGACAGCTCTGAGACCTTCATTTCTGTCCCAGACACTGACATCTAATGGGCCCTTAGTAACTTCTGGCTGCTGTCCATTTCTCTTACATAAGTCAAGTGTAGGCTGTGTGCCTGGAGGGAGGCTGGCTGGAACTCCAGGTGCCTGCTGGTCGTTGGAATATTATCCGCTTAGCCAAGTGTTCTGGAGCCACGGGGCTGCTCAGACATAGCCCACACGTGGTTGTGGTGGCCATCCACATGGAGGAACCAGCCATATTCATGCAGGAACCGCATGAATGCCTTCAGGAGCCCCACACCTCTGGAGCTGGGCTCCGCCAGGACAGTGTGCTGTCTGCATGGGGACAAGAGGCTGCTGGGTTCGAGGTGGAGAATGCGCTGCTCTGGTGTGATCGCCTGCCAAGGAGGTAATTGAGAGAATTGTCTTGGTGATCTCAATCTTGACAGCTAGCAGGAGACATCCCAGGAGCTGGAGGAGATAAGCCTGTCAAGATCCTCCCAGCTGTTTTAGGCCCAGGATTGTCACTGAGACAAGATTTTGGTACTGCCAGAAGGGAGGTGAGCATATTGCAGCCTGCTTTCTCAAAGCCCCAAGGAATCATGGCTAAGGTGCATGGAACCAGCATGTTTTCCGGTCAGCAGATGCCAATCAATCTGTCTTCTGGTTTAGCCAGTGGGTTGAGTTCACTTTTGTGACATAGCCTCAGGTTGTGTTATATAATCCCATCTCTTGGTCTCTCAAGAAAACAAGCAAGCAAAACACCCTGTTGAATTGGTTTGGTGAGAATAGACTTTCATCTTAAGTTTCAAATCTCCTACAGTCTGTCAATTGATTGGCTATAACTGATTAACCATTGGCAGACACAGGAGATACAGATGTTCAATTCCTGGGTTGGGAAGATCCCCTGGAGGAGGACATAGCAACCCTCTCCAGGATTCTTGCCTGGAGAATCCCATGGACAGAGGAGCCTGGTGGGCTATAGTCCATGGGGTCACAAAGAGTCNAACCATTGGCAGACACAGGAGATACAGATGTTCAATTCCTGGGTTGGGAAGATCCCCTGGAGGAGGACATAGCAACCCTCTCCAGGATTCTTGCCTGGAGAATCCCATGGACAGAGGAGCCTGGTGGGCTATAGTCCATGGGGTCACAAAGAGTCAAACATGACTTAGCAACTGAACAACAAATAACTGCTATTAACCATTATTGAGGCATATAGTGGAGTTGTTAAGAGCCGGACCACATGGGTTCCAAGTCCTACCTTGGCCTCTGGCTGGCTGGGTGACCCTAATGCAAGTTGTCGACCTTTCTGAGCCTTGGTTTTCCTGCTGTCAAATGGGGGTGACAATAGCGTCTCCTTCACTAGTCAGTACATTTAAGGAAACTAATAAATGCCAGTATTTTGTTATAAGTTAATTTTGAAGACTATCTCTGAGCTCTTTACCAGAGTGTTGCTACATTCAGATTGAAAACTGCTCATCAGTCTAATAGTTTCACACTCTAGAGAAGAAAGCTGAGATCTACAAAGGCTTAGTAATGTGTCCAGTGGGAGAACCAGGACTAGAGATGTCCCTTGGCTCTTAATCCCTTTCTTCCCAGTGCAAAGCAGACAACTGATGATCTGTATAAAATGGGTACTTGGTTAACTGGAACTCTCTATTAACTTGTCCTCTCATGCCTTGTCAAGACAAGAGTAATTAATTTTCAGATCAACAAACCCAAGTCACTAGTGAAAGAAGTCACTTACTCTGGTGGAGTTTTCAGGTTAAGTATATTTTTAAGGTGCTTATTCATCTGTGTAATGACCACCATATGTGATACGTGGAGCTGTTCATTATGATCTATGTTTACTTAGCTTTTTGTTTGCTGACTAGGAGAGATAACAGAGTTTATTGCCACTTGATCCCATGGGCCACCCCATCTGGGTCAACTTGTTTCTCCCTGGGACACAAATTTCTTTCCATCCAATTGTTCCAGTGACTAACAACTTGGTTAAGTGATGACAAGTTTGTTAATAGAGGAGCTCAAGATAAGGCCGAGTTAACTCCCTCTGCCCTCAGAGTTTGCTGCCTGCCTGTTGAGTGATCAGGGACCTGTCAGCCCTCCAAGCTGATGTGTGAGGTGATGGGAGTGGGGAAAAGTACTTGACATGCTTTCGGTTTGTACACGTGTTCTGTGCTTCAGCACTCAGCCTGCCACCCCCTTCCAGGAAACCTCTCTCTCTCCCTCTCCTCGCAGACAGTACTCATGCCAGCTTCTATCTAAGAAAAAATGCCTTTGACTTACAAATACATTTTCTTGGATGCACAGAAGGTTTTGGCTTTTGCTTACTCCACAAATCAGATAACTCCCATTGTCCATCTGAATGCTCTGTGGTCAAATTTAAAATCCCAGGTTGGGATTTCCTGTTGCTGACGGAGTTTCTGGATGAGACAACATCATCCATCATTGCTAAAGCAAATCTGACAGGCAGGAGAGGAGGAACTAACATGGATTAAGCGCCTCTCTGTGCACATAGAGAGTGTGTGCATTCCTGGGGCAGACTCCAGAACTGCACGGATCGTTTGTCGGGTGCTTCTAATTATCTGTGTGATACATTCCCACGAAACAGAAGTTGATTGCATGCACAGCAAAGGGATTCCCTCCATGTGTATGTCTTTGCTTTTTCATTCATCTTATTAGAGTGGTACAAACCCTGAAGCGTGAATTAGCTGGATCTGTGACTGAATGAGTTCAGATTTGCTGAGCAGGCTGATTCAGGAAAGCGTCTTCTATTCCCCTGCTATTTATAGTGTACAGACACCCTTCCTAAGTGATTGTGGCATTTATATTAGATGACGGCCGTAGCTCGGGATGAAACGTGATTACACGTCTACTTTAATCCTCAACGGGTAGTGGTTCCCACTTGGGGTGTTTTAAAGGACATGTGTACGTGGACTCACATGATATTTAGGTCAAAGGCATTGATAGAAATGATTGACAGAGATGGGAAGTAGGATCCATCAACTTAGAAATCTAACCTCAAGAGAGATGTGGGTCTGATTTGAGGATGCATATAATTTAAGTAGCCCACCTCCCATATATATATATATATATATATATATATGCTGACACATTTCACAAATTCTAATGTCTCACTCTGCTGTTTTAGAAATGAATGGGCTAGGATTCATTGGGAGCCTTCCTTCCGAGGGAATATTAGAATTATTCTCAGCTGCCATGTGACACTGCTTGTTTATCCATAAAACCCCCACACATTGTGACAGAAGTCACTCTAGATGGCATTGTGAGAGATAGACGTTACCAGGATTTCACATGGCGTGTTGCCCCAGCCTCAGATGATGCAGACTCACGTGGTGAGAGGGTTGTATTTCCTTTTACATTGTGTCCCATCCACTTGGTTCTGTCATCTCTTTGGGACCTCTCTGATTTGCAGTCATCAGCTTCAAGCTCTGAGTCTTTGCTGGGGTAACAGTATCAAGAGAATCTAGAAGACGTTTTTGTTGTTGTTATACGTTTATGGTTCCTTCCTAGTTATGACAAGTAAGGCAGGCTTTCCATTTCTGGAGGTAATAAAGATCCACTTAAGAAACAAATTTAGAAAGACGCGGTTTCAAGAGAAACATATTTATAAGTAATTGTGCAGGTGGGACCCAGTTATAACATGCTGTGTCTTGGGATAGGATGTGATGGAGGTTAGAGACCCTTCCATCGAGGATGATTTCAGGGGGGTGGGGAGGAGATGGGGATGAGCTCCTCTCCCACCTTGTAAATACTGCCACTCTTTCCAGCAGAGGGACGCTGATCACTAACCTTTACAGCTAAGTGTCTTTTGTACATCTTACTTAATCACCCCAACAACCCCGTGAGGTGTGTATTGCTTCAGTCTGTTTGTTTCAAAGACATGGAAGCTGGCACTTGGAGGTTGTGGCTGACTTTCCAAAGACACGTGACTGGGAAGGGGGCAGACCCAGCATTTGCCCACAGGCAACTGGGCTCCAGATCCTGGTATTTCACCCTTACGCCACATCGCGCTGCACACCCAGTAACACTCCAGGCAAATGACCAGGGACACAGACTAAGAGAAAACTGGAGCCATTCAGGTTACTACCTGTTGGCAAATTGAGTTGCTAGTGAGGAAAAAGAAAACCATATTTAAAAAGAAAAGAGACAAAACACGAACCTAATATTAAACAGCTGAAACCTGTATGTAATCCATGTGACATCTTAATTCCCACCTCTTTCACAGTCCCTTCTCTGTTTCCCCCGTGCCAATGACTGTTAAAGATCAGTGGATGGTCTTGAAATCCCCGCTTTGCTCTTCAATGATTCAACTCAATTATTGTCTCTCTCTCAGTCTGAACCACCAAAGTCTTTGGATTCGGAATGCTTGGCTTGGCTCTCTGTCAGTATTTATACACTGACATGAACATTTTTTAAACTTTAAAGGAGAGATCCTTTTGCAGCTCAGCGTGATTGAGAGTCTGTCAGCAGTATTCTTACATAGTTAGCTTGGCCATTGTAGGATAATATATGCTATCTATAAATATACGGGATGTTCTGCTCAGCTAAATGCATTTACTCCTTTTTTTGTGTGTGTGGGTAAATTTCAAGACCTTTAGGATATTACTCAAGTTGGTGGATTTTATTAAACCTCCAAGAATATAATTAACTCATTTTACAAATTGTTAATGCTTACAGAAACTCACGATAAATGAGACCATTTTAGAAAAAAAAACAGGAAAAGGCAGCTTGTTAATGCTGGTCCCATTCTCTGATATTGTGAGAAATAAATGAATGTGTATCACTCACTGCTGTAACCTTCATTTGAGAATTCTTTAAAAGGCAATTACATATGTTTGCAGAAAAATAATGCTTCCATTTAGTTCATTTTCAGCTTAATCTCCCCTGAAAAAATTACAAAAGCGTGCCTTGTCAAAGATATGTTTTAAGTTGATTCTGCTTGAATTTTAACATTTTAATGTGCCTGTATCACAACCTTGCTCATTTTGAGAAATATACAAAATTATTGGTGGTCAATCTCAACCTGTCTTCAGTCGCCTTTCACTCTGCTCTCCGAGAGGCCTACAGGACTTTGGTCCCAGTACTTTAGTTCCCGGCACTTACTGCAGGGGTATATTTCTAGCCCAGAGTGCACCCCCAGTCATCAGGAACTGTCCTCGTCATAAGCCCCGTTCCATTCTTCCCTTCGGTGCTGGGGCTCCGCCACGTTGACTTTGCCCCCTTCTCTTTGTACCACTTTGTTGTCACTGGGCTTTGCCCATGTTGTTGCCTCTGTTTGGAGAGTTCTTCCTCTCTTTCTCATATCCCTTCCAACACACGTCTTTCACATAGATAGTGCTTCCAACTGCTTTTGAAGTCAAAAGTCAACGCAAGTGCAACTTTCTGGGGATACTTCCCTTCGCCCTGTTCCTTTGTTAGCTGCTCTCCTAGAATTGTGTTCTTCCTTCCTTCCTTTCTCTCGCATTTTCTCTTTCTCTCTTTCTTTCATTGTGGAGTTTGTGGGATCTTACTTCCCCGATCAGGACTGATCTCGGGCCCTTGACAGATTCCTACCCACTGGAGTGCCGGGGAATTCCCTGTGCTCTTTCACATTCTTATCTCCGTTTGGGTTCACTCATTTGTTGAGGGGGACTACTGGATGAGTGTCTACCCATGTTCATAAATTGAGTTCCTTGCGAGTAGCTGCAGTCTAGTTTTTGCTACAGTTATGTCCATCCTCAGCATCTCACTCTGTGCCCAGCACATAATAAGCACTCAGTTAAGTATTTCTGGAGTATGTAGGTGGCTAGGAATGTTGGACAATCACCGTGTTCTCTCCCTCTGCCCTCAGTGTCAAGGCATCCTGTTGTTCATCCTCCTCCTTCAGTTTTCACCGACGTGACTTCTGATTTTGACCTAATATGACAAGTATGTGAAGGGACCAGAGCATTCCTGGCATTTGCTGGGATTTATCAAGAGCTTTACAGGGAGGCTGTCCGTCCCAGTCAGTCTGTACACCATGAGTCACTTTGCTGATCAGCAGCATCCTGGATAGGTGGGGGACCACTCAGGTTTCTTTGGGGGCTGCAAAGCGGACTGGCTGATAGGGAAACGGAATCCTAGCACTTTTCCCTTCTTCCTCGAGTCAGACAATGGTGGTTTTAAGTTCTATCTAGACAAACTGGAGACTGGCAGAAGAGGAAATAAAGTCTTACTGAAATTCTTGATAAAGAACGAAGAAGATGTGAGTGAAGAAAGGAAATGGACATTTACAAGCTGCTCACTGTGTTGCAGAGACCAGGCCGTACACACAGCCATTGTTTCCTTTCATTCATCCCTCATCACAGATGAGTAAGCGGACGACAAACAAAGAAGGAAAGGGCTGTTATTTACACCCAGGCCCGTGTGCTCCAAAGTTTATATATTTTCCGCTCAACATGGTTCCAAACTTCTGTTCTCCCTGGTCTAATTCCAAAGGTAGGGAAGCTCATCTGACAGAGGTGGGAATGTGTCTGGCCCCAGGGCCACTTGTGTTTCTTACCAGTCTGTTGCTACAGATTGGGAGGCGATGGAGAAAGGCAAAAAGGGCAAAAATTATTACACACACACACACACACACACACACACACACACACACGAGAGAGAGAAGTGTTGCTGTGAGAGCCAGTGGATTAAAGATCAGGAAAGGCTCCCCAGAGTGGCCCTTGGCTTGAGATCTGAAGGGATGAATAAGTGACCTGATGAGAAAGGAATTGGATGAAGAGGATCAGAGAGAATGTTTCAGACAGAGCAGTCACATTTGCCCGAGCGTGGTGGGGAGTGGCAGAAGGCAGACCTGAGTCACTGAGGACAGGCTGGAGCTGTAGAGGGGGCTGGAGCCTGACCTGGATGTCAGGACAGTGAAGGGACCCAGTCTGCACAGATTCTGTTCTGCCATCTGTCAAGCAAAGAATAAAGGGGGTGAGGAATGAGGTCTTAGGGGTGGAAGGAAACTGGAAAAAATTGAAGCAAACCAGCTCTGATAGTAATAAAAAATGTGTTTCTAAGAGCATATTAAAAGATAGAGGCAGGGCTAGCCAGTAATAAGCGTGGGGAGAATGAAGCCAGCTTTCCTGTGAACCTGCACTGCAGTCTCCCTTCCCAGAAAGCCCGATGATTGTTTTATCATTATCACTGTCACAACACCCGGGCACACAGCTTGGGATGTCTTAGGGAAACTCCTTCAAGTCTCCACACCACCCGCCAACCCTAGACAACCATGAGTCTCTTTTTAATTTCTATAGATTTGTCTGTTCTGACAGTGAATAACAATTGAATCATTCAATATGTGGTCTTTTGTGCCTGATTTCTTTTACTGAGCATAATGATGTCAACTTTTATCTATGTTGCAGCATATATAAGCACTTCATTCCTTTTTATGGCCGCTCAGCTACTTCTTGACCGCCGCCTCTGCCCCCAACCCCCAGGGAAAGCATCCAGTCACGGGGCCGTTGTCAGCCAGTCCCTATGTGTGGTTGGAGCAGGGTGCCACAGAGTTAGTGACTGTCTGTTGGACCTCAGTGGTCTGGATTGATTGGGCAGCTTGGACATGGGCCTCTCGGTTTCTCTCTTGCCCTGCTGAGCAGTGGCCATTCTCTAGCCGGACATTCCTGCTAATGGTTCTGGGTCTTGGACTGTGAGTATTCCTTCTGTCCGGGTCACCATGTACAGTTTTATAGGGTGAAGTGAAGTGAAGTGAAGTGAAGTCGCTCAGTCGTGTCCGACTCTTTGCGATCCCATGGGCTGTAGCCTACCAGGCTCCTCTGTCCATGGGATTTTCCAGGCANTTTTTTTTTTTTTGGTGTTATACACTGATGTTTGCCAGGTTGATAATCAGTAAATATCTGTTGGATATTGTTGAGTCATTTCTGGATTTCACTGTGTGTGAGATTTGGCTCCCTAGTTGTGCTAAATGATAACCTCTGGGTAATTATTTAGTTGCATTCAATATATAGATGGTTACATCAGTTTGTAAGTCAGTTGTCATTTATCATATATGTCTGGCCTGTACTTGAATTGTTTCTGTTTAGCTGTCTGGCAGAAAGTGGACACTCAGTAGGCGTATTAGTCCCCTTGTTTTTTTATTTAACTTTTTGTTGGATATAGGTTTTTTTTTTTTTAAAAAGACCATTTTTTTGTGTACATGCATCTTTGTGGGTGAATATACCTCAAAGTGCATCTGTGCTTGAGAGCCGTGTTTAAACCCTCAATTGCTTGTACCTTATCAGAGAGAAGACGTAAATTGCTTGTTTAGTATTCCTTCTAACTTTGAGTGTTCCCCCCTTCATTTCCTTCTTCCTTGCCTGGAGCGACACATTTACTTTTCTAAGTTTTAACATTTAGTTTGTTTTACACATTGAATGCTTGATATAGAAGCAAGCAAAGCCCAGCAAATCTTTTCTTAGTCAATACAGGTTCTGTTTGTACTGTCCTTCCTCATTAAATAACCTGTGATTTCTGTCCACATTATCTTCTAACAGGAAGCAGATACCCCTTCACTGCTTTCTTCTGATTAAAAGAGAGATTGGAAATTAACTTGGTAGTTCACAGCATTAAGTCCAAAGGCATAGTGCAAAAAGCTGAATCTCAGTCCAAGACAAAGGACTTGTGAAGGAGAATACTTAGTAGATACTGGCTAGAAGAGTATCCTGGAAGGAGAAACCGGAAATTTTGTGAATCAAAGGGAAGAGAGCTTTTATAGGTTCTCATCTGCTCTGGATAGTATTACCTGGTTTCTGAAGAGTCATGGAAATAAGGTATCCTAAAACAGTAGCAAATAGGGTCCATCTTAGGAGCCAACTGTGCTCAGTTATGGTGGTAGTTGAAATAGTGTTTCTCACAGTGTAGTCCACCAACCAGCAATGTTAGTTTAGCACCACCTGGTTCAGTTCAGTGCAGTTCAGTCGCTCAGTCGCGTCCAACTCTTTGCGACCCCATGAATTGCAGCACGTCAGGCCTCCCTGTCCATCACCAACTCCCGGAGTNACTCTCGTATTCGTACATGACTACTGGAAAACCGTAGCTTTGACTAGACGGACCTTTGTTTACTATAAGGAAGTGGTTTGTTTATTAGCTGTGGCAAGCTGGGGCTACTCTCTACTTTTGGTCTGTGGGCTGCTCACTGCGGGGGCTTCTCTTGTTGTGGAGTGTGGGCTCTCGAGCACAGGCTCAGTAGTTTTGGCAGGATGGGCTTATTGCACCATGGCATGTGGGAGACCCCAGTTCAACTCCTGGATCTGTCTCTTATACACATCTAGATGTGTATAAGAGACAGGGGCTGATCTCCGTCAGAATGGACTGGTTGGATCTCCTTGCAGTCCAAGGGACTCTCAAGAGTCTTCTCCAACACCACAGTTCAAAAGCATCAGTTCTTTGGCGCTCAGCTGTCTTCACAGTCCAACTCTCACATCCATACATGACCACTGGAAAAACCATAGCCTTGACTAGACGGACCTTTGTTGACAACGTAATGTCTCTGCTTTTGAATATGCTATCTAGGTTGGTCATAACTTTCCTTCCAAGGAGTAAGCATCTTTTAATTTCATGGCTGCAATCACCATCTGCAGTGATTTTGGAGCCCCCCAAAACAAAGTCTGACACTGTTTCCACTGTTTCCCCATCTATTTCCCATGAAGTGATGGGACCAGATGCCTTGATCTTCGTTTTCTGAATGTTGAGCTTTAAGCCAACTTTCACTCTCCTCTTTCACTTTCATCAAGAGGCTTTTTAGTTCTTCACTTTCTGCCACAAGGCTAGTGTCATCTGCATATCTGAGGTTATTGATATTTCTTCCAGCAATCTTGATTCCGCCTTGTGCTTCATCTAGCCCAGCATTTCTCATGATGTACTCTGCATATAAGTTAAAAAAGCAGGGTGACAATATATAGCCTTGATGTACTCCTTTCCCAATTTGGAACCAATGTGTTGTTCCATGGATTTGGGATTCAAACTTGGGTCTCCTAACTCCAAATTTGCCATTTTGTTTATTATTAATACCTCAGATGGTAACAAAAGAGTAGTATAAATAAATATCTGCTGTTGGGAAAGGTAATTTGCTTTAAGTTTTAATATTCATAGTGTGTCAGAAAATACGGTTATACTTTTAGTCATGCCATGGTAGGTAAGTAATTGGGATCTCATCTAAAAGGTTATTGCAGGTTTTTGTAATGGAAGCAAGGAAAGCTCTTCATACTAGAACTGGAGCAGTGATAGTTTGAAAGCAGAAAGCACTCAGTCTAGCTTAGTCTAGTTACAGAAGATTAAAATGACCTCTTGGTGTTAATTAGTAAGAGCACTTTGAGGCTCAGTATATACCTTCAGAGAGACAGTACAGATGGAATAGGATAGAAAGCAAGCTGGCTATGCAAGATTGTCAGAAACCAGTGCTTTGTAAACTGCATTGTTTTTTTGCTTTTGCTCTCTGCTTATATTCTTTTCCTTCTTCTCAGAATGCATTTGTCACAGGGCAGTGTTGCTTACAATACATCTGACTTTCTTCCTGTCCCCAGGGTCCCCTCACCCAGGTGGCTACTCCTTTCTAAATCCATCTGGAGGCTCTGCTTCTTCCCAAGTCTTGGAATAAGTCTGACCCAATTCATTGGTTTAAGATCAAGTCAGGTTTGTTGATGGCCCTCTCTAAATCTAGTGTCTGTTCTAATTGTTCCTGGTTGGGTTAATTTCCTATTTCCTAATTATATAAATGACTGAGCTTCTTGTCAATTTCTCCATCTCTCAAGTTTCTCTGTTCTCTGATGCTTATATATTTAGTTTGCTAGGGCCACTGTAACAAAGTGCCACTAACTAGGTTGCTTAAAAGAAATTTATTCTTTCACAGTTCTGGAGACTAGAAGTTTGAGTTCTTGCATTTAACCTGGATTTTTCATCTGAGAGATGTGCTTTATCTACGGGCATGGAAAAAGTAATTGACACGTGTTTCCATTTGAGTTTGGGTTTGTTCCTTCTGAGGACTTTGAGAGGATCTCTTCCATGCCTCCTAGCTTCTCGTGGGTTATTAGGAATCTTTGGTGTTCCCTGGCTTGTAGAGGCATCACCCGATCTCTGCTTTGTGTTCACATGGTGTTCTTCTTGTGGATGTCTATCTCTTCATATGGCATTCTTTTCATGGGGACGCCAGTCATCTTGGATTATGGGCTCACCCTATTTTAATATGATCTCATCTTAACTAGTTATATCTGCACTGATTCTATTTCCAAATAAGGTCCCATTTTGAGGATTTCAGCATATGAATTTTCAGGGGACACAATTCAACCCATAACAGATACTAATCTTGTCCTAATTTCTAAATGCTGTCCTGCTTGATTTCTGCCAATGGCATGCTCAGTTTTGATTGCTTATTCTTTGATAGGTATCTTGGATTTTATTTGAAATTCACTTGAATATACTCCTGATCTTCCTCTCTTCTTAGGACATTAATATCCTAGGTCTATAACTACTTTGATATTCATATCTCATTATGCCTAGCAGTTTGTAGTAGACAGAATAATTCTCCCACTGAGTTCAGTTCAGTTCAGTTCACTCACTCAGTCATGTCCGACTTTTTGTGACCCCATGAATCGCAGCACACTAGGGCTGCCTGTCTATCACCAATTCCCAGAGTTCACTCAAACTGATGTCCATTGAGTCGGTGATGCCATCCAGCCATCTCATCCTCTGTCGTCCCCTTCTCCTCCTGCCCCCAATCCCTCCCAGCATCAGAGTCTTTTCCAATGAGTCAACTCTTCGCATGAGATGGCCAAAGTACTGGAGTTTCAGCTTTAGCATCAGTCCTTCCAATGAACACCCAGGACTGATCTCCTTTAGAATGGACTGGTTGGATCTCCTTGCAATCCAAGGGACTCAAGAGTCTTCTCCAACACCACAGTTTAAAAGCATCAATTCTTTGGGCTCTGCCTTCTTCACAGTCCAACTCTCACATCCATACATGACCACTGGAAAAACCATAGCCTTGAGTAGATGGACCTCTGTTTACAAAGTAATGTCTCTGCTTTTGAATATGCTATCTAGGTTGGTCATAACTTTCCTTCCAAGAAGTAAGCATCTTTTAATTTCATGGCTGCAGTCACCATCTGCAGTGATTTTGGAGCCCAAAAAAATAAAGTCTGACACTGTTTCCACTGTTTCCCCATCTATTTGCCATGAAGTGATGGGACCAGATGCCATGATCTTCGTTTTCTGAATGTTGAGCTTTAAGCCAACTTTTTCACTCTCCTCTTTCACTTTCATCAAGAGGCTTGTTAGTTCCTCTTCACTTACACTGGAAAAACCATAGCCCTGACTAGACGGACCTTTGTTGGCAAAGTAATGTCTCTGCTTTTCAATATATGTGCACATTTATTTCTTGTTGGGTCTTAATTGTTGTACGCAGGCTCTCTAGTTGAGGTGCAGGTTTAGTTGCTTGGCAACAGATGTGCTCTTTGTTCCCTGATGAAGGACTGAACCTGTGTTCCCTGCATTGGGAGGGTGATTCTTAACCACTGGACCATCAGGGAAGTCCCTAGAGGTTTTTAAACTTATGGATTTGTTCCCAAAAGAAAAACATCCCTTAATCTCTATTGGATTAGCCAAAAAGTTTGTTCAGGTCTTTCTGTAAGATGTTCTGGAAAACTCAGACTTTTTGATCAACCCAATATTTAGAGCTCTACAGCTGTACCATGAGCAAGAGGAATTTTCAACCTCTCTATTTTTTTCATCGGTTCTCATCTGAGTTCTGACATCTCATGCTGTTCCCATCTGTGTTTCTAACTTTGGGGTACATCATTTCTGTGGTTGAATTGGTGTTAAAAAATAATTTTCACAACAAGGGTAAAATCATGACTGTCAGATAGCAAAATGAATACATGCTAAAGATTTTATTCTATTTCCTAATCAGGGAATCAGGCAGATGTTATAACCTATTGAAAAGAACAGACACATTTTATAGATCAGAAATATCTGAATGTGCAAATGTGCAAAAACTGTTTTCTCCACAGGGGGAGGGAGAAGTCAATTGGACTTCTCTTGGACAGGACAGAATTTACATGTCTATAGACAAGAAGTATTTGCATTGCTATCACTTGTATTTGCATTGCTATCACTTATCTACAATTTACAGAATTGCAAAGTGGCTCCCATACAATCAGAATCAGATAACCCAAAATGGTGTTCTCCAGGGTCTGACAATGCATCTTCTTCTAAGGAGCCACACATTTCCCCCTCCACTGGTGATTCATGCTATCTCTGGGACATTGGTGAGTATAGATTAGATTCCAAGATGAGGACAGTGTTTTCTTAGGCCTCAAGTGGCCCCTGGTGTATAGTGTCCTTTGTTAGAGGAACAAGAATCGGGATGTTTTCAAAGACACTGTGGTTGGTTGAAAGAACAAGGGTGAAAGGCACAGGGGAGTTTGAAGGGAGGAACCTGTTAGACCAGAGACTGGGAAATAAGGCTGAATTTTATTCTCAAAATCAGTGCACACTTCCTATGTGACCTTTGGGCTTGCCATTTATCTCCCTGCCTCTTTGAGACAGGAAAATAAAGATTCTCTGTAAAGAGCGTTGAGGTTCCCTGATGAAAAGTACCAGTTAGCTGGGAAGTGGTGTTAGTGATTTGTCCAGGCTTGCCCTTTGTATTCCTACTGGGTCGATTTGTCTTCCATTGCCTCTCTCTCTCCATCATTAATTTCCACTGTAGCAAGTGAGGCCCCCATCATGGAATTAAATATTTTCAATGGCTGCTTTGGGATTTTTCTATTTACCCTCAAAAAAATCTGTTAGAATAAAGCCTAAAACACCCACCTCAGTTTCTTTCCTTTCCTTTAAAATGTTTAAGTAAACAGTCGATGGGATAATTATTCTAAATGTACTAGAGTGTCACGTTGTCTTAGAAGACTTGCTATAAATTCAAAATTAGTCTTGTCACAGCTTAATGGAATTCTTCAGCTCCACCAGGCAAGCCTCTCCTGCCTTGGTGCTGCAGGTGGTAGAAAGGAAAATGCTGAAGCTTCCAAAAAATAAAAAAGGGAACATTTCTGAGATCTATGAGCCTAGAATTGACTCCATTCCTATAAATCACAAGGGAGTCTTCAGGTGTATTTTTACTCTACGAGAAAAAGGATTTAGGAATGTCTGTAACACTCAGTTTCATGTGTGGTGTGTCTACTCAATCAGCTTCCACTAACAAAGCTGACTAGCCGTGGGAAAGAGAATAGTGGCTGGAAGGCTATTTTCTTTTAGCTGTGCAGCCTTAGTAACTTTGCTGTCCTTCAGTTTCCCACTGGACTGAGGTCACGTGTGTGTGAGCTCAGTCCTGTCCAGCTTTTTGTGACCCCATGGACAGGCTCCTCTGCCTATGAAATTTTCCAGGCAAGAATACTAGAATGGGTTGCCATTTCCTGCTCTAGGGGATCTTCCCGACCCAGGGCTGGAACCCTTGCCTCTTGCATCTCCTGCATTGGCAGGAGGATTTTTTTACCACTGTGCCACCTGGGAAGCTGAGGTTATATTCTTTTACAAATTGAGTCACAGGATTCTTAACTTCTACCACATCCAATCCCTTGTACTTGGCTTTAGCTCCTGAATTGCTTTGGATGACCCAGTATGGTGGTGGGGAGGGGGTTATTTTTGTCTTCATCACCTTGACAGGTTTCCCGAATGCGCTGATGAGACTGCATTTTGGAGACTGCTACTCACTCCAGTATTCTTGCGTGGAGAATTCCATGGACAGAGGAACCCATGGGATTGCAAAGAGTCAGTCACAGCTGAGTGACTTTCACTTTCTTTTTGTGGTTTCCAGACAAATGCAGGAGTGAGGAGCAGCAGCAGCATTTTAGTCAAGTGCCCTGAATGTTTTTGCTTTACAGGACACAGTGCAGTTAGGATTACATTGCTCACATTTATCACCTTTGTTACTTCTGATAGATTATTTCCCCAGCCATTCTAGCCACACTGATCGTCTGCTTCTCAACTCCTAAGCCTTTTGTTATCTCTCCTACTGATAGTTCCTTTTAACTGTACACAATCTGTTATGATTGTCATGCTGTTTGTTGAGTATTCATTTTGTCAGCCCATGGGACATACGTATTCATTAAGAGAGAATCATATTTTATGTTTCCCTTTTGTTCTCTACAGCACCTAGCAGGTAGCCCAAGTTACCAAAGATGCTGAGCCAACTTTTTTCAAATTCTTAAATGCAAATTGCATTGGCTAGATGTGTACTGAGTTAAGCAGACGATCTGTCACAAAGGTCAAAGCACACTGATCATATATGTATGATCAGTAAGACTGACTTGAGAAATAAGCCATGCTTATTTTTGAATGCCGTTGAAGTCCACGTGATTGAGTTGGATGGCATTGCTTAACCAAAGAGTTGTTCGTTGTTCAGTCACCAAGTCATGTCCGACTCTTTGTGTCCCCACAGACTGCAGCATGCCAAGCTTCCCTGTCACTCACCATCTCCTGGAGGTTGCCCAAGTTCGTGTCCATTGAATTGGTGACGCCATCCTTCCATGGCAGGGTATAACCTTTTAACTGTTTAGATGGAAAGGAAATATCTCCAACATCCTTTTGTCCCGTGGAGGGACCCTTAGAAACCAAAAGGGCTCGACAACTCATTTCCATAGGGATAACTGTCAATTTCTCAGGCAGCTTTGAAAATCAATACTGGCCCAGTGACCCACAGTGCTTGGAGTCAAGCATAGAATTAGGATGACTCGTTAGTAGATTAGTGGAAGAATCTGGTGCCTTGAACTCAGTTTGGTGCAATGTGTGCTGATAAATGTGATCTGTTGAATCTATTTAAAGGGTAGAGCCAGTTACGTGGTGAACAGTGATCAGGCCCTTTGTGGTGATTCCGGGACAAAGAGAATAAGCCGCAGGAGGAATGTCACCCTCACTTTGAAGACACTCCCTGTTCATGGAGGTGGGTTGTCAGGGGCAGATCTTTTGCGCCGGCGTCCGTGTTGTAGTCCCAGGTTCTTTGTCGGGTTGGCACGTGGACAGTGCAATCGTTTCATCTATTAATAATTCCTCTGCTTGCGGAGACAACAGAAATCATTCAGAAGTTTAAAAACTCATCGGCTAATCGACAGTCCTTTCATCAAGAACTTGGCCATATCATGGGAAAGCTTACCAGGTACCGCCTCTGCCTTTTGCATTAGGCACCTTCTTCGTTGGGTGGGGCTAGGACTCTGTGCTCCTGGCGTAGAGGTCCAGAGATGGTTCTTCCTGTTAAGATTTGGCCTGGAGCCTGGCCCTGCAAACCCTGCTGGTGGGTGGAATAGACTGAGATAGCAGCTTCTCACCTCCTCCTCTGTTCCCCTGGGGGACAGAGGGCTTTTTCCAGGGGAAGTCAGAGCTCTCTGTTTGGCAGGAGCAGCTTGCTGAGAATGTCTTTGCAGATCTCACAGCAGAGACCCAAAGAGAGGAGATGAACCATGCAGCCGGCTTCTGTCTCAGGAAGGAGGAGCGGTTATCAGAACGTCACCTCTATGCCATTTAACTGCTGTGGGATGTTGGGCCGATGACCCAACAGTCCTGGGCCTTAGTTTCCCAGCTTATAATGTGGATATGATAGTAATAGTACTTATCTTCTAGACTATTTTGGTTTGATTAAATGAGTTATTACAAATAAAATATTTAGAAGAATGCCTGGCACAAAATACATATCATATATGGTGGCTGTACTCTATTATTAATTTATTATGTCATCAGTTTTATATTTGTTATATTAAGTTATTATAGTGTTATTATGTTATTAGTATACTCCCACACCAGGCTGTCACTAGCCTTTCTTTGTGGTTTTGGTTCAAGGGAGTTCCTGGATTGATCTCTGTGTATCCTACACAGATTTCACTCCTCATACAAACCCCCGGAAGTGAGTACCACTTAAACCTGGATATGTGCAGGAAACTTCACATCCACGAGCCATATGCCTGTGGTATCTGCAGGATTAAGACCAGGTCTCCTGACCCTCTCCACGGTCAGTGTTGACTATGCGAGGTCAGCGAGTGTTCTCTCGTGTCCTCTGTCCACCCACTGCAGTGGGAGGCACTCAGGCTGTTATTCCAGACCTGGATGCAGATTCTGTTTGCAGTATCTACATGTTAGCTTCAGAGCTTACTCCAGGCACAGGGTGGGAGGCATATAAAGATGACCCCAGCTCCCAAGCGGTCTGATTGTGGGAGTGATCATCTTATTAAATAAAAGTACATAGTGGGTACAAATTCTGTGTATATCTGCTGTGTCTTCTCTGAAAAGCAGCTCAGTTAACCAATGAGGTTGTCCGCACTCAGAAGAGGATGTTGTCGTGGGGACAGGAATGACTAGAGGAAGGTCCGTGAACAGAGCTACACAGACTGGTAGGGTGTGTGACTGTGGAGGAGAGCGACGAGGACAGTGTGCATGGGGGCACCCTTCGAGAAAGGTTCAGAGGCGAAAGGACTGTGGCGTGTGACTGGGGTGGTGAGGACCCCTGCTGGCATTCCCCCCCCTCTCTCTGGTGAACTGAAGACGTTGAAAACTCGGTGTCTCTTTCTCATTGCCTTCCTGTGCTTTCACCAAAGGCCCCCTTGGGCAGAGACAGAAAGCAGCATCTCCTCACCCTTTACTATTAATGCAGCGAGGTGCAGAAACGGGGTTGCATGCATGGATTGGAGCTGGGCACATGCGGGACCTCCCTTGGCATTTTTTCTTTCCTGGTGACAGTGTTACATGTGGCTCTCTTCTTCCTCTTGTACTTCTGCTGAGTGATGATAATACAGTGTAGCCTGCTGAGAACTGCCTGCAGAGAGGAAGGGTGTCCATATGTTTTGTGGGTTTTGTTACGGTTTTGTGTCTCTTGCTTGTGAGTAGTTTGGCCAGGTGTGCCCTCCCTGGGGCAGCAACCACTGAGTTGAAGGCAGACCCTTTGTGCACTTTCCCTCCTTCTTTGTCATCCATCCTCCTAATTTTACCACTGACTCATAGAAGGACTCCAGACAAATCAGTTTCTCTCTCGGTCCCAGTTTTCTCCCCTAAAATTCAGGCCCAGGACGAGATGATCAAAGTTAACAGTCAATGACTTTTTTGAGTCCTTGGAATTATCCTTGGTGCTCAGTTTTCTTGGCTCTGAAACATCTTCTTCACTATTAGGTTCCTGAGCCAAAGCCCAGATTTCCTGGGCTCAGTCTCCTTGGAAACCTCCTGCTAGACTGGTGCTGGATAAGAAGTCTGGAATCCTGTCACTTGTGGCCATCCCTTCAACTCTCTGTTGATGAACCTTTAGTGGATAAAGGCTCTCTGAGGTCAAAGCCTTCAAATAGAAAGTACCTGTGTCTGTGTGGTTGACCATACCTGATCATCCAGTGATTACTCATGAAAGAGATTTTTAGATGATAAACTCTTCCATACACAGGCTAATCATGGCCAAAGTTTTGCATTGAACCAAAGATCTGAACAGTAGCCTTGTGATTAGTCCCTGTACCTTAACTGCAAAGGAAGCTGCAAGCATCACTTTCATTTAAAGGGAGAATCTCCTGGAATGACAGACACCTTGGCAAGCCAAGTCCCGCCCCATCTTCATCTTCATCATTTCCCTTCTTAGCTTCTCTCTCGTCAAAGCTCACCGCGAGATCGCTTGTGACAGTGAGGTTTACCATCCAACAGAAAGGAAACCCAATGGCACTTGGCTCCCAGACCAAACTTACTCCATTTCCTCTGACAATCGATAACTGTTGAGTCACCTGCATTCTCCCCAGTGCTGCACACCTGCCTCCCTTTCGAGTCTCTGGAGAGTAAACGGAGCCAGGATTAACCAGCCAGGGTTGGTGAAGCCCAGTGTGCTTTTGTTCCTGCCTTTGGCTCGCAGGCTGTCTTGTAGGATGAAATAGTGGGCTTTCTACTAGGCACGGCTCAGCAAGTCTGCTGGTGTCTGTGCTTTATTGAGCAATAAATTAATGCAGAGCACTGCCAAGAAAACAGATAAATGGATAGGACAGCAAACACATTTTTAACAAGGAAAATGGCTTTGTTTCTCACTAGCATCATTTAAATGATTAGCTCAGTAATTGTGTGTTCCTTGATTGCAGGGGAGGAGGGGATTCTGATTAAACACATATCTGGGAGGAACCATGTGGGCATCCTTTGGAGGTTTAGGGAAGAAGCGATTTGTTTCAGATCCTGGGTCCTGTGAGAGGCTGGCATTTTCATTGTGTGTGATACAAATTCTGCCTGGGTTTTAAGCCTATAAATAGCATGTGGTTTATGGCTGGGTGTACTTGCAGGCTCTGACCAGGGTAGTCACACTTGAAGAAGTTAGGAGAAATCTTTTATGATTTGTCAGGATCATTAACTGTATCCCCTGATTAATAATGGCAAGAGGGAAGGAGAAAGGATGAGATAGGCTCCATGAGGGGAAGCTCCTTGTTGCAATGCAAATCTCACAAAGCCTAGAGAAATTCTAGGTGTCATCATAAAGGTAAGCATTCAATACTCAAGAGAAAGGCAACATAAAAATATAAATAAATTAAAATCCTTCCCTGTCCTGTATGCATATGTAAACATCACATTATGCATACCTTGTCAAAACTTCTAGAAAGGGGCCTCTGTCTGTCCCTTGTTCTATGTGATGTCCCTTCTCATGGAAATGTTATCTCAAATATAACAGGAGGTCAGTACATAGGCACGGATAAATGAAATCATAGGTGAACGGATAAATGAAATCATAGGTGAACGGATAAACGAAATCATAGGTGAACTGTTTTCCGCCCTCCAGTTCTGCCCGTCATTCCTTACTAGCTTAACTAGAGTTCTACCAGCTCCTTTCTCTACAGCTCCCACCTGAATGACCACGCTCTCCTCTGCTCACCTGATTCACTCTAATTTTTTGTTGGAAATTGAGCCCTTGCTGTGGACCATCTTTTCGATGGTCTCAATTTGACATTAAAACCTTATAGTATTGATCTTTTTTAAGATCCATTTTCACAAATGTTTCAGGTTGCTATAAAATTTTTATTTGCTTTTCTCTAGAAATAGATGAGGTGCATAAATGTGAATTCAATTCATCTCCCATGGATAATAGTTAATCATAATAGACTCTTCATGTAATAAGTACATCAGAACATAATCTAGCCTTTATGGGATTTTTTTTTCTGCTTCAAATGATTGGCCCATGCGCTTAATTGTTCAAGAACAAATGGGACTGACCTCCTGATTTTTGTTTTAGAAAAACAGAAGAAAAATGAAAGGGAGGCAGGAAGAAAGGGAATGAGAGAGAAAGAAAATATGGATGTATATTGATATTCAAAAGTTTTTATTATAAGTTCTGAGGACTTGCAGCTATCTTATAGAAAATATTTACAAAAAATAAGTGTCATAGGATTGGAAATTGAAGAGGGTGGACACACTGATGCTTCTGTTAAAAGTGTATCCTGGTAATTTCTGGTAAAGAGAAATTCCCAAGCTTTCTCATCTCTGGTCCTTATAATGTTCCCATGGATCTCTTCTTGATATGAGGTTTGAAAGGAATGGCAGCTCTTTGCCAAGGATTTGCTTTGTTGGAACAAATCATTTGCGGTAGAAATGCATATACTAAGATAAATGCCATTTTAAATGTAGCGTGCTGTACCCTTGGCAAAGAATCTTAAAGATGACTCAAAGCTTTTTTGAAACACTGCCATATAATTAAAGAAAGCCGACTTAATGATCTAACATTTAATATTATTCTTTACAGTTTTACTCTTGGACTGGAAAGCAGTTGTAAAAATAGCTTCCTTTAAATAGAATGTGAAACATATCACACATATAGCTGTATGCATATATATATTTACTTCATTTTACAAATTATTATTTGTAGAAATAGTTCACTCTGTGTGACCAAAAAATTTAATTTAGGGAGTGTGCTTTGTCCTTCCCATTCATTCATCAACAAGTATTCATTGAGGGTGTGCCTTATGCTGGGCATAAAGAGGAATGTAACATTCAGTACACAGCCTCAAGGGGCTTGACCTCTAGTTGGGGAAACAAGACATTTACAGAAAAATAGTTAGTCATCTCTATCAAGCAGTAAGGAATAGAGTGTCCTCAGAATGTGAAAAATATGTGCATTGGAACATCAAGCTAGAAGAAGCAGAGAATCTATAATCAAGGGGGGAATTCATTCAACAGTTTTATATAAAGCAGATACTATTTTTCAGCCACTGATCTGTGTCAAGGAGTATAGCAAGGACAAAACAGACCAGATCTCTCTTCTTAAAGAATTGATCTTCTCTTGAGGTTAGGTAAGCAGTGAACAAGTAAAGAAGTAAACAGGCAAAGTAATTTCAGGGAATGATAAGCCAACAAAGGATATGAATGGTGTAAGGGGACAGGCCAGTGCAGTGTGTACCTGTGTGCACAGGCCTGCTTGCTTGCACACCCATGACACAGCTTTAGGAAGTACAGTCAGGAAAGGCTTCTAGGAGGAGCCTACCTGAGCTCAGACCTGAATAAGGAAGGGAGCCTGTAGAGGGCG
Source organism: Oreotragus oreotragus (assembly GCA_006410675.1). Taxonomy (NCBI): domain Eukaryota; kingdom Metazoa; phylum Chordata; class Mammalia; order Artiodactyla; family Bovidae; genus Oreotragus; species Oreotragus oreotragus. Next base: position 203,071 of record SJYX01005924.1, on the reverse strand, counting down.
GCATTCTATCCTGGCCTTGGAGAACTAGGAGGATACAGTTTGGAGGATGGGAAAGGGACTCACAGTCTGGAACACATCTGAGCATGAGGTTGCTGTCCTTGGTATAAAGTAAGAACTCAGTAAATATTCCTTGAGTGAATCAATGAATGATACGGCCATCTAGGAGGTTGGTAGCTGTTGACAGGTGAGAGATATTTTTTTGCGTCTTCCAGTAAGAGCATCCTGGAATGCACTCTATCAGTGTGCTCACAGCCCAATCAGTGGACATCGTGCTAGAAAGTTATTTCTTTAACATCTGTTTATCGTGCACTTACTACGTGGCAAAGGTAAAGACTTAAGTGTCTTACAGTTATTAACTTATTTCATACTCATAATTCTTTGAGGTAGCTGCTCTTCTTATTCCCTTCTAGCAGATATGGGAATTGAGGCACAGAGCAGGATCTGCTCAAGGTCACGTGGTGGTGAGTGAATGCACGGTTCTAGCCCTTAGCCTTCAGCCTCCTTGCCATGACAAGAGGGAACATTCATGTCACTCAGGATACCTCCAAGCATTGTCATCCCAGGCTGGTAGAAAGAGAATGGGACCTTTTCTAATTGTTTAAAAGTCTAGAACTGTGCTACACCAAAGAATTCTCTGCAAGAAAGGAAATGTTCCATCTGGGTGCTGCCCAATCCAGTGCATACTGGTGCTGTTGCTGCTGCTAAGTCACTTCATTTGCATCCAACTCTGTGCGACCCCTGAGACGGCAGCCCACCAGGCTCCGTTGCCCCTGGGATTCTCCCGGCAAGAACACTGGAGTGGGTTGCCATTTCCTTCTCCAATGCATGAAAGTGAAAGGTGAAAGTGATAGCATGTGTCTATTAAGCTTTTGACATGTGGCTAGTACCACCAAAGAACTGCCTTTTCAAATTTTATTTAACCTCAATTAATTTCAATATAAACTCAAAACTAAGGCAACACAAAATATTTTTCTGCCAAGCACTACTTTGTTGGTTTAGTGGGACGGCTTTTCACTAAATGCAACAATTGTGGCATCACAAAAGACACTGTGGTATTGAAGTGGGTGTATTGGGTTCACAGGTTGTGTTTAGTATCTCATTAATAATTTTTAATAATACTTGCATGTTGAGCTTCACTGGTAGCTCAGCTGGTGAATCTGCCTACAGTACAGGAGACCCTGGTTCATGTTGACGTAATGAATAAGTGAATGAATGAATTTCCTCCTTGATGTATAGATTTCCCTGCTTCTCCTTGCTTGATACTCCAAAGCACATATCATTTTTCACATTTTGAGGATGCTCTATTCCATACAATTTAATATATATGTTTAACTGTTTTTTGTGTATAAGTTTTATCTTCCCAGCTAGATTACTAAAACACCTTGTACACCCAACACAGCCACTGCAATACCACAAAGTCCTTGAGGCTCTGTTTTGAATGTTACATTCCTCTTAAGAGGGCTTCCCTGATAGCTCGGTTGGTAAAGAATCTGCCTGCAATGCAGGAGACCCCGGTTTGATTCCTGGGTTGGGAAGATCTGCTAGAGAAGGGATAGACTACTCACTCCAGTATTCTTGGGCTTCCCTGTGACTCAGCTGGTAAAGAATCTGCCTGCAATGCGGGAGACCTGGGTTTGATCCCTGGGTTGGGAAGATCCCCTGGAGAAGGGAACGGCTACCCACTCCAGTATTCTGGCATGGAGAATTCCATGGACTGTACAGTTGCAAAGAATCGGACACAACTGAACTACTTTCACTTTCCCTCTTAATGCCCTTAAGTGCTTTGGATATACTGAGTTAAATATGAAGTATTTAAAATGTGAATATTGCTTTAATTTTTTAAAATGGATATTAGAAAGTTAAAAGTTACAGATGTGGCTTGAATTCTATTTCTGTTGCATGGTGCTGGCCTACATTTCGCCCTCATGCCACTGGATAGGGTGTTGGATCAGATAGGAACTAGCTATTGTGTTTGGATGGACACTGAGCCATCATCCCAGTGACAGGCTCTCCAGGGACTTCTGGGTCCTCTGCATCCTCTTTCTTGTCCCAGGTTCTCAGGGATCAACATATGCTATTGTTTTGCCAAGGGATTGACACAAGTTAGAAGTTTGTGGGAACTTATGCATTTACATCACCTTCATTTTGCTGAGAAAGATGTGGATTTGGTTTGAGTTGTGGGATCTCTGAACCAGATCCTTCTTATACCTTCTACTCTCGCCTGTTTCTTGGGAAGGACTGAGCAAGGCCTGCATTGCCACTGGCAAGAAACAACTGTCTACCCATCTGAATACTTGAGGGCCAAACCCTGTACCTGGACCCAGAGGTGCCAAGGAGCAAGAGATGAGATGGCTGTGCTTGCCCAAAGGACCCTGCAGAGCCAAGGACCAGTTCGCTGAAACTACTCAGACTACTGATGTTCAGGTGGCAGCAAATGGTCCAATCAGAGTATTTGGAATCAGAATATTTGGCAGTGTATTTTTAAGAAACAGCTTCAGTGAATCAAAGAGATATCTGTACTTCTATGCTCATTGCAGAGTTATTCACATTAGCCAAGATGTGGAAACAACTGAAGTCTCTACTGATGGTTGGATGGATAGGGAAAATGTAATGTATGTCTATATTTATATGTCTGTCATCAATGGAATATTACTCAGTCACAAGAAAAAAAGACATCCTGCTATTTGTTAATAACATGATGAATCTGGAGGACACTGCTAAGTGGAATAAGCCAGACTCATGAAGACAAATACTTCATGGTCTCACTTATACATGGAACCTAAAGTCTAACCTACAAAGGCAGAGAGAGTAGAATGATGGTTTTTTAGGGACTGGGTGATGCTGGGGGAGATGTTGGTCTAAGAGTACAGCTTTGAGTTATATGATGAATAGCTTCTTGAGACACAGTGTATAGCGTGTAGACTATAGATAATAATGCTGTATTGCATATTTGAAATTTGCTGAGGGAGTAGGTCTTCAGTGTTCTCATCACACACACACAAGAAAATGGTAACTCTATAAGGGGATAGATGTGTTAGTTTGACTGAGGTAATCATTTTGACAGTGTATAGGTGAAGGTGAAGTCGCTGAGTCATGTCCGACTCTTTGCGACCCCGTGGACTGTAACCTACTAGGCTTCTCTGTCCACAGGATTCTCCAGGCAAGAATACTGGAGTGGATTGCCATTTCCTTCTCCAGACAGTGTGTACATATATCAGGTTATTATGTTGTACACCTTAACTATATATAATTTTGTCAATTACGCCTCAGTAAAGCCCTGCCTGTTGCATAAGGCATTTAAGCTCCCCATGCCTCAGTCTGTCCACCTTCAGAATGGAGTTCCCCTCTTTCTTCCTGAGAACAATGGTTCTTCATTCAACTCAGTGCAGTCAGTGATTCCTCAGCCCTCACCTTGAGCGTCATGCTGAGTGGGCAGCACCGCCTTGGTCCCTCCATTCACTCACCAAACACAAATAGGATGGTTGCTTAGAACCTTTGGCTGTGCTGTTTTCTGTGTGTGAAATGCTCATCTTACTCTAGTTAATTCTTTCTCATCCTTCTTCTTTGGGGACATCTTCATGGACCCCACAATCAACAGAGCTCATCTGCTCCGCTTTAGTGCCCTTCTTAGTACACGCAGTTTTCATCCATTCATGTGACCGCTGGTTGACTCTACCAATGATTTACATGAGGGCAGGGCCCATTTTTATTTTCTGCTGTCTGTCCAGGCATTGCACAAAGCTTGCTCTGCAGCAGTAAATATTTACTGTATTCATTACATGTTTGTGGAATAAATAAGGGAATGGTGAGGACTCAGATGTGAACAGCACACTTTATACCCTCAGGGAAACTGTATTTGGGAGATTGAGAAGAAAACTAGAGATTAGTACAGAAAAGGAAAAAATGCTTGACATCTCCCCAGCCTCCTTCAGAGGCCCCCTCAACAGGGCAGCAGAGGAAGGTACTTTTGGAAGAAAGACTACGAGTTGTCGCTCCACGTGCATCTGAGTGGCTTGATTTTTCAGTAGTAGAAATAAGCACAAAAGAAAAGGAAAAAGAAACAAGGCTTAAAAACATTCAACCATCCTGTGTTATTGAATAGCATTTACAACAAAATCTAGAATAGCTACTCAAGATGATAAAGTGATTGCTGTTGGAGAGACGGTGCCAAGCAGGCCTGCATTCTAATGAAGATAGTGCAGCCAAATGGCTGCCAGAAGGCTCTTGGAGGGGTGGAGCCCAAACAGAAGGCATTGTTCTGGCCTCCCTCTATCTTAGACACGTCCAGGGAGAAAATGGGTAAAACCACAGCCTTTGGTCCCTTTGTTTTTAGAGGCTATGAGGGCTTTTTCTTTTGCACTGTTTCTTCTGAACAATAAAGGATATCATTTGTTGATGAGCTCCCGTCTTCCATTTGGTACTATCTTTGGAAACCAAGTCTCCTCAGCCTTTACAACTCTGTACTCCTTGGAAGAAAAGTTATGAAGAAAAGTTAGATAGCACATTGAAAAGCAGAAACATTACTTTGCCAACAAAGGTCCGTCTAGTCAAGGCTATGGTTTTTCCTGTGGTCATATATGGATGTGGGATTTGGACTGTGAAGAAGGCTGAGCACCGAAGAATTGATGCTTTTGAACTGTGGTGTTGGAGAAGACTCTTGAGAGTCCCTTGGGCTGCAAGGAGATCCAACCAGTCCATTCTGAAGGAGATCAGTCCTGGGATTTCTTTGGAGGGAATGATGCTGAAGCTGAAACTCCAGTACTTTGGCCACCTCATGTGAAGAGTTGACTCATTGGAGAAGACTCTGATATTGGGAGGGATTGAGGGCAGGAGGAGAAGGGGACGACCGAGGATGAGATGGCTGGATGGCATCACCAACTCGATGGACGTGAGTCTGAGTGAACTCCGGGAGCTGGTGATGGACAGGGAGCGCTGGTGTGCTGCGATTCATGGGGTCGCAGAGAGTCGGACACGACTGAGCGACTGGACTGAACTCCTGTGTGGAACTAGGACTTCAGGTAGCTAAGCCCATATATTGGAAATGAGGCTTTTAATCATTTTATTAGCAGTTGTTGTTCAGTCACTAAATTGTGTCCAACTCTGCAACCCCATGAACTGCAACACGCCATGCTTCCCTCTCCTTCATCATCTCCCAGAGTTTGCTCAAACTCACATCCATTGATTCAGTGATGCCATCCAACCATCTTATTCTCTGTCACCCCCTTCTCCTGTTGCCTTCAGTTTTCCCAGCATCAAGCTCTTTGCCAGTGAGTTGGCCCTTTGCATTCAGCTCAATGGCAACCCACTCCAGTGTTCTTGCCTGGAGAATCCCAGGGACGAGGGAGCCTGGTGGGCTGCAGTCCATGGGGTCGCTAAGAGTCGGACACGACTGAGCGACTTCACTTTCACTTTTCACTTTCACGCATTGGAGAAGGACATGGCAACCCACTCCAGTGTTCTTGCCTGGAGAATCCCAGGGACGAGGGAGCCTGGTGGGCTGCCGTCTATGGGGTCGCATAGAGTCAGACACGACTGAAGTGACTTAGTAGTAGTAGTAGTAGTAGTAGGCCTATGTATTGGAGCTTCAGCATCCGTCCTTCCAGTGAATATTAAGGGTTGATTTCCTTTAGGATTGACCGGTTTGATCTCCTTGTTGTCCAAAGCACTCTCAAGAGTCTTCTCCAATACCACAATTCAAACGCATCAGTTATTTGGCACTCAGTCTTCTTATTAGCAGTAGTGACATTATATCTAAATTCATGAGGTAGCTTTCTATGGGGCAAGATATACCACCTTAATTTAAAAACAACAACAATATCTTTCTGGCATTGTCTAGTTCATCGAACTAGAGTGTGAAAATGGTTTTGAATAATGTTTCAAGATAGAGTTCTAGCCATTTATTTTTCCTTCCAGAAGTCTTTGAAGTATGTTTTTATAGATATTTTAAGGGAATTTTTTGCAAATAGTGCATACCTAAAATAATTAATTTAAGGTGTTTTTACATCCATATTCAAATAGAAAGAATGTCCTGAAAAGGAAAACTTTATTTTATGAGGATTTTAAAGCAGGGATTCTCAAAATAGGGTCAAAATATTCTCAACATATGTTAAACTGAGAGCCTCGGCATCACTTGGGTCTTTTTTTTTTTTTTTAATCTTTATTGAGTTTCTTACAATATTGCTTCTGTTTTATGTTTTGGTTTTTTGGCCATGAGACATATGGGATCTTAACTCCCTGACTAGGGATCGAACTTGCACTAGCTGCATTGGAAGGCAGTCTTAACTACTGGAAGGAAGTCTTAACTACCACGGAAGTCCTCCCCTGGATCTTTAAAGATGCAGTTCTCAACTCCTCAGATCCTCAGAATTAGAATCTCTAGAATGGGTTCAGCAGTCAGCCCCTGATTCCTAAGAAAGTCATAGCCCACTTTGTGTATCAGTTAAAGATGAGGATGGTAGAAGAAGGGGAAAGTAGGGACCCATATAAGGTCTCTATGGCTAAATGGGGAGAGATTCTGGAATCTAAAGGAGAGATTTGAATTAACTAAGGGATAAGATCAAACCTCCCAGAGAGGAAAGAATCTCATGTATGGAATACAAGTTTCTTGGAAATAGCCACTGCTGTTGAAAGGAGAGATATTTGTATCCTCCTGAGAAGGTGATTCGGGGAAGGCAGTGGCACCCCACCCCAGTACTCTTGCCTGGAAAATCCAATGGACGGAGTAGCCTGGTGGGCTGCAGTCCATGGGGTCGCTAACAGTCGGACAGACTGAGCGACTTCACTTTCACTTTTCTCTTTCATGCATTGGAGAAGGAAATGGCAACCCACTCCAGTATTCTTGCCTGGAGAATCCCAGGGATTGGGGAGCCTGGTGGGCTGCCGTCTATGGGGTCACACAGAGTCGGACACGACTGAAGTGACTTAGCAGCAGCAGCAGAGAAGGTGATTAAGTTTGAGATTTGAAATATAAATATAGTGCTGGATTCCACTTGCAAGTTCTCTGAATTTTTCTTCCGTTTTTTCCTTTAACACATATAAAATAAGATATATTATTTTAGCCATTACAATTCTGTGGCTTAAGTACATTAGCAGTGTTTACAACCATTATTATTATCAATTTCTTTTTCATTCACAGAAATTCTTTTTTCCCCCTGGTTTTATAAGTAAAATTTTGTTGGCAATAGCTGTTCCCACTTATTTATGTGCTGTCTCTGTTGCCTTTTGCACTGTAGTATCAGACTTGAGTAGTTGTAACAGAGACCATGTAGCCTGCTGACCTAAAGTGTTGACTATTCAGCCCTTTACAGAAGAACAAACAGAAACTCTATACACACTAAACCACATATATCCATCCCCACTCCCTCCAGGTCCTGGCAACTGTCATCCCATTTCTATCTCTGTGAATCTGACTACTCTAGGTACCTCAGATAAGTAGAATCATGAAGTATTTGTCCTTCTGTGTTTGGCTTATTTCACTTAGCAGAATGTCCTCAATTGTCATCCAGGTTGGAACATGTGCTAGAATTTGCTTTCTTTTTAAAAAAAATTTTTGGTTGTGCTGCTCAGGATGTGGGATCTTATTTCCCTGACCAGGGATCAGACCCGTGCCTCCTGAATTGGAAGCATGGAATCTTGACCACTGGACCAGCAGGGAAGTCCCCTAGAATTTCTTTCCTTTTTAAGACTGAATAGCATTCTGTTGTATGCATAGACCCCACTATGTTTATCCACTCACCTCTCAGTGGACGCTTGCGTGCTTCTGCCTTTTGTCTGCTATGAGCTTGAGTCTACAGGTATCTGTCAGAGTCCCTGCTTTCATTTCTGTTTTTGCCTTTAATATACCTTAAGAACTGGCAAAATTTGAAAAGTTGGGCAAGTTCAGTCACTCAGTCGTGTCCGACTCTTTGCGACCTCATGAATCGCAGCACGCCAGGCCTCCCTGTCCATCACCAACTCCCGGAGTCCACCCAAACTCATGTGCATCAAGTTGGTGATGCCATCCAGCCATCTCATCCTCTGTCATCCTCCTCCTGTCCCCAGTCCCTCCCAGCATCAGGATCTTTTCCAGTGAGTCAACTCTTCTCATGATGGCCATAAATTTAGTGTTTGGTGACAATAAGTGGCAACTGGTGACCTGAGAGTGCCCAGAAGTTCTCTCATCCTGTAAACCTAATTAAATTACCAGTCCACTTGGCCAAACTCACATGCTCTTAAGCCAAACAAGTTTTTAAAAAGCTCATTAGCTGCAAAATTGGAAACTCCACCAGCAGATGGAAGGTTTTCCCTTGGATTTTTCAATAATTAGACAGGAAAGCTCTTTCAAACTTTGGACCTCGAATGGAAGATTTTTGTCTTGTTTGTCAAGACATCAGTTTTAATGCCACTGGTAAAAACGTGCAGAAATCAACCTTTTGAATTTTATGATGCAGTGACCTAAAGTTTCAATGTCATTAAACCTCAACTCTCAGGAAGGAGACAGTTTAGGGAACCTTTTCTGTCTTATTGTTACGATTGCTTTCCATCATTTGAGGTTCTTGTTTCAACTGTAATAGATTTAGACCTTAGAGGAACACGTTGAACTCTTCTGTATGTTTAAGTTGCACAGAAAGAGATGAGCATGGTCAGTGAAATCCAGGATATAAGACAGATGTTCCTCCTGTGACAACGGAGGACACTAACCTCCATAAGTTCACAGAACTGGCCCCCAACATGGATCCTCAGAGGAGAAGAGAGGAGGCAATTGACTTATCACTGACATTCCAGATTCTTCTTTGAAGAACATAGCAAGCCAAGGAGAACCCGGCCCCTCTATATCTACTGTATTAATCAATTTTTCCTCCACTCTCTCTCTAGAAAACCCACTATTGTGCTTAATTTGTCTGTTTCCCAGCAGACACATAGTTCATAATAAAAGTGTTCTTAGCTTATGTTGAGAAGGAACTCTATTATTTTCTAGGACTTCTCTGTATCTACAGTCATTTTGAAATTACTACCTAATTTGAAAATGGACAGAGACACGTTGCTGGGAATGTAGTTACTTAATCAGTATTGGTAGAGCTGCCGCATTTGTGACTGATCTGTGGACCATCCCTTTGTCTCTGCTTTCTTTGCAATTTGTTTATGTGTGTTTGTGTTTGTGTACGTTATTGTTGTCATTGTTCAGTTGCTAAGTCGTGTCTGACTCTGCGATTCCATGGACTGCAGCATGCCAGTCTTCCCTGTCTTTCCCTGTCTCCTGGAATTTGCTCAACTCATGTCCACTGATCATTGATGCTAGCCAATCATCTCATTTTCGGTCGTCCCCTTCTCCTCCTGCATTCGATCTTTCCCAGCATCAGGGTCTTTTCCAATGAGTCAGCTCTTCGCATCTGTGGCCAAAGTACGGGAGCTTCAGCGTCAGTTCTTCCAGTGAATGTTCAAGGTTGATTTCCTTTAGGATCGACTGGTTTGATCTCCTTGCTGTCCAAGAGACTCTCAAAAATCTTCTCCAGCACCACGGGTTAAAAGTATCAATTCTTCGGTACTCAGCCTTTTTTATGGTCCAACTCTCACATCCATATATGACTACTGGAAAAACCAATAGTTTTGACTATATGGACCTTTGTCGGCAAAGTAATGTCTCTGCTTCTTAATATTCTGTCTCGGTTTGTCATTGCTTTTCTTCCAAGGAGTAAATGTCTTTTAATTTCATGGGTGCGGTCACTGTCCACAGTGATTTTTAGAACACAGTACATGCACATATCTTCACATACAGGGCTCAGTGGGTAAAGAGTCTGCCTGTAGTGTGGGAAAGCCATGCCCGATCCCTGGCTTGGGAAGATCCCCTGGAGAAGGAAATGGCAAGCTACTCCAGTATTCTTGCCTGGAGAATTCCATGGACAGGTGCGCCTAGCGGCCTACGGTCCATGGGTTCACAAAGAGTCGGACATGACTGAGTGACTAACACCATTTGTACATTTATATTATTCCATATCACACCTCCTCAGGACATGGGCTACCCTTTGTTCCTACAGGGTTCCTTCCTAATCCTTGCCTTAATCTAAATTCTTAGCCTCTTCATGTAACACTCCTAACAAACTGGATTTCACTGGAGTTGTAATTTCCCCAACTTTTCTGTGTGGAGCTGGCTTGTTTCTTTATAGCCCAGGGATCATTGGACACTCTGGTCCTCCATTGCTTCTTCCATGCTGTCCAAACCTTTCCTGTTGAGGTCCTGGCCATCTGACTAAATCCTCATTCTATCTACTCTCCCTGCTGCTGACATCTACCTACCTCCAGGTCCCTCTGGCCATCACCTTCCAGTCTGTGCACTTGAATATCATAGCTGGCTCCTGATCCTCCTCACTGCAATGCTGTTCAGCCCCACAGCACTTCAGCAGGGCTCCCACACCCTGCCATTGCAGGGAGGGCTTTACATTCTGGAGCCCCACCAGGTGAGGGTTCATATCTTCTGGCTTTCTTTTGCTTTCACTGCACCCAGTCTCCAGCTCATTCTTCAGTCTTTTCTCCATGTGCTGCTTTATTGAACAAATGTTGATTGAGACACTTTGCTGGCTGCTGGAAATTTAGTCATGAGTACCGATGGATATGGACCCTGTCTTCATAGAATTTGCATTCCAGTAGAGGAGAGAGGAGTTAATCAAATGACTACACAAAGAAGCATAAGATTTCAAATTGCCCCTGTGATAAATGCCACCAGGTCCAGACTGTACTCATGCAGACCTTCTCCCCTTACGTGAGCAGGGAAGTGGCAGCAGAGTTGAGATCTGAAGGATGAATATTCTGAGTGGAAATAAGTCTTCCAGGAGGAAGAGAGTACTTGTGCAAAGACCCTGTGCTTGGGGGGTGGCGGTGGGGGTGGTGGTGTGTGTGTGCATATGTGAATAAGAACTCAAAAGTGAAGTCACTCAGTCATGTCAGACTCTTTGTGACCCCATGGACTGTAGCCTACCAGGCTCCTCTGTCCATGGGATTTTCCAGGCAATAGTACTGGAGTGGATTGCCATTTCCTTCTCCAGGGGATCTTCCCAAACCAGGGATTGAACCCTGATCTCCCACATTGTAGACAGACACTTTACTGTCTGAGCCACCAGGGAAGTCCCTGAATAAGAACTCAAGTTTCCATTAATTGGAGTTTAGAAAGGGAAAGTGTATGAGATAAAGCCAGAGAGAAGGAAAACGGTCAGTTTTCAGGGTCTTCTAAGCTATGCCAAGGATGTTTTTCTTCATACCAAAAGCTGTGGAAGTCATTTGCAGTAATTGAGGGAGGCCTTTGGAATTTTATGTGTCCTGAAAATCCAGTTCATTCTACACTTTACGTATTGCATTTTTTGAGACACCAGCTTTGAATCCCCACAAAAATCACAGGTGTTTTTCCTAGGCTTCCTTATATTTTGAATAAATCACAGTTTTACTCTTATCTGGAAGTCCCATGTATTTTATTTTAATGCTGTAATTCTAAATACCAACTCCTGAAAGCTTTCTTTTTCTCCTTCCTTTTTTTGATCTTGACTGCGTCTATACTTCAGCCATTGTTTGGAGTCTTGGTTTCCAATGAACCCATTTATGGCATTTTTGTGTAAGCACTTGCATAAGTCTAATGTAATGTGCCAGAATGTTAGGTTGGAAACTTAGGGGGCTCTTCAGCTGTTTAACTGGCACTGTCAAAATATTGGTTTTGTACTTTACAAATCTTTTGTAATTTAGGATAACAAAAACACCTTTTTTGGTAGCAAGATGATGTCTTCTCCTAGTGAGAACCACTAATAGTTCAGGGATGAGAAAAATATACTACTAATCTTGCCAGATAGTGAAGAAAAGAAATCCATCCCCCTCTACCTTGAGAAAATGTTGGGACTCAGGGTGTGAGCTTCTTGGGGTAAAACTGGCAGAAACGAGTTTCTAGAGAATCACAGAGGCAGGAGGAGAGGGGCTGCAGCAAACCATCACTCAACGCCCTGTAGCAATGGCAGGGCATGGAGGTGGCAGAGCCAGGAGATGGCAGAGGCTGGCTCTAGGATGTTAGTTTTGTGGTAGGAAAAGCTACAGGGACAACTAACCGTGCTACTGGAAATGCAGACTCTGAACCTGGGTGTCCGTGGAGTCCTCGCTTGTGGTTTTTTGAAGGAAGCAAGCCTCTCTGACACAGATCCATGTCACACACTGTTGACATCATGCTGAATTATAATTAGGCACAAAGGACATGCAGTTGGCATAAAAGAGCTCTGCCTTTTCAAGCCAAATGTTTTTCATTCTTTCACCACCTAGAGTAACCTATCAAGGTCCCCATTGGATACACCTGTTGTGATCCCACCATTTCACAGATTGGAAAGCTGAGTCCCAGGGACGTTTTATCATATGTTGAAGAGTATGTTGCTTGTCGTGGCAGAGTTAGGATTCAAACCCAGGAGGGCCTCCTGACTGGAGTCCTCTGCCAAACGCCCAACACAGCTGGTGCCTGTCCTTCCCTGGGCCAGCCAAGTGGGCCTGGAACATCAGGAATTCTCCCTCCTCATTGGTTTTCCATTCCCTTCTTCCCGTTTCACTGTGGGAGGTGGTAGTGGTGTTACTTCTAGCCACCCTCCCCTTCCTTGGACATTGCAGAAGGGTCTATTTATTTGTGTAGCATTTACAAAATTTACAAGGACTCCTGAGTGATTTAAACTTCTGGATTCCATGATCCTTGAGGGCAAAGATCAGGCCTGACTTAGCAATTTCGGTTTTCTGTATCCCTCTCTCTCCCTCTGGGACTTCTGTAGAGGAGTTCAATAAAGGTTGATTGTAGGGTTGTTAAATTCACCAGACCAAACGTTATAATTTGGATGCTAGAATGATGTATCCTCATAAACAAACCGTCCCCAGATTGTTTTGCTTTGGAAGTCCTATGTCTTTTTTTTCTTTTTTGAACATACAGTGAATTTTATTGTGTATAAATTATATCTCAATAATAAAAAGTAATGTGCCTTTGGGATCCTATATCTAAAATTGTTCATTTTCTGAGGGGTCGCTGCTGCCAGTAGCTGGCTAGGCCCCTATCAGACGTGCAGAATCATTAATTAGGGTCATTTGTTCTGCCATGAGCTGAGCAGAATGTGTAAAACATGCTCAGGAGAGAATTAATGCATTCTCCTCTCTGTACTTTTTAGAGTACTCCTTTCACGATTCTCAAAGCCTGCAGGCAGGCCTCATACATATGTTCTAATGGGCCAATTGTTAAAGGGACATTTGTAAATTAATCTCTGACTTGAGCTAAGTGGTTTTCCCTAATGGGTTTAATTCAATGACTCCCATTCTTGGCCACACATCAGATTCACTGGAGGAGCTTGTTAAAAATAGAGATACCCAGCTTTCTCCTCCCCTCAGCTATCAACCCTCTGTTCCACGGGTGAGGGGAGGGCATCTCTGTTTTAAGGAAAGCTCCTCGGGTGATCAGATTGGAGTGGCAGCCACCTTCCTGAACCTCTGCTCCAAATCCATGTCTGAAGGCCTGTGTAGCCTCAGGTGTGGATTCAGAGCTTTTGGGCCTAAACCCGACAGCTTGAAAACCAGGTTCAAGAACAGACAACGTATCTGAAGAGCCAGCTTTCCAGCTTCATTCTCCTCCATACCATACCCATGGGTCTGTCTTTTCCTTGGGGAGTTCTGGTGACCTGAGAGGATATTCCAAGTGCTTTGTCATACTGCTTTGCATTGTTCTGAACTTCCTGAGACATTTGGAAGGTCTTCAGGACCCGCTAGAATTTCCACCATGAAAATGGCCATGGCTTCCATCTCTTTGCACTCCATGGATCATCAGACTCCTGGTGTCAGGTGTTAGGGGATAGACATTCTTTTAGTACACTCTGTGTGTATGTTCCTAGCATTCTTCTGTGCAAACACACGTCGTGTTTGATCTTGGAGTTTTGAAAATAGATGACTCACGGGCACCATTGTTCCAGTGACATTTATCAGACCGCTTTTGTTTTTAGGAATCTGGTGCTATGTAAATATCACTCAGAACTCTACCACCACACAGCATATGGGTGTTTGCAGTAAACCTAAGAATATGGCAGTCAGCACTACGCAAGGTAGTCAAGGTGATTTGGTGAATGCAGACTGAAGTTAGGAAGGCTGATCGGGCTCTCGTGGCAGGCGTAAGCTATGCTGAGAGGGACAGCTCGCCTCATCCCGTGTGTCAGGCTGTGTCCACACACTCTTGTCTGGGATGGTTCTTTGTGAAGTGCGTGGTCACTGTAAGGAGTGTTCTGTGACTCAGCTGCTGAAGGGCAAGTGTTTTCTGATCTCAATTTTTGTGCTTTTCTTGGTCTCATCTTACCATGTCCCTTGGGCTGCAGGGCCCTGATCCCTGGAACTATAGAAGTTCATGGAGGAATTCCCATTGGCCCTCCTCATCACTGAAGAGATACTAAAGTAGTCATAACATGTCAGAAGAAGGGAAGCTTTGAGAAAGAATTGGCTGTGGAGACAAGAACTCCTATTGTTTCCACTCTTCCCTAGCTACTCCATTTATGTATGTACCACCTACTCAATATCTTACTATATATTAACTTTATATGTACCGTACAGTTGAGTACTAATTGCATAGTAGCCTCAGTTCAGTTCAGTTGCTCAGTTGTGTCCGACTCTGCGACCCCATGAACCGCAGCACGCCAGGCCTCCCTGTCCATCACCATCTCCTGGAGTCTACCCAAACCCATGTCCATCGAGTCGGCGATGCCATCCAACCATCTCATCCTCTGTCATCCCCTTCTCCTCCTGCCCTTAATCTTTCCCAGCATCAGGGTCTTTTCAAATGAGTCAGCTCTTTGCATGAGGTGGCCAAAAGTATTGGAGTTTCAGCTTCAACATCAGTCCTTCCAATGAACACCCAGGACTGGTCTCCTTTAGGATGGACTGGTTGGATCTCCTTGCAGTCCAAGGGACTCTCAAGAGTCTTCTCCAACACCACAGTTCAAAAGCATCAATTCTTTGGTGCTNTGGCCAAAGTATTGGAGTTTCAGCTTCAGCATCAGTTCTTCCAATGAACACCCAGGACTGATCTCCTTTAGGATGGACTGGTTGGATCTCCTTGCAGTCCAAGGGACTCTCAAGAGTCTTCTCCAACACCACAGTTCAAAAGCATCAATTCTTTGGTGCTCAGCTTTCTTTATAGTCCAACTCTCACATCCATACATGACTACTGGAGTAGCCTTGACTAGGCAGACCTTTGTTGACAAAGTAATGTCTCTGCTTTTTAAGATACTGTCTAGTTTGGTCATAACTTTCCTTCCAAGGAGTAAGCGTCTTTTAATTTCATGGTTGCAGTCACCATCTGCATTGATTTTGGAGCCCAGAAAAATAAAGTCAGCCACTGTTTACACAGTTTCCCCATCTGTTTCCCAGGAAATGATGGGACCGGATCTCATGATCTTCGTTTTCTGAATGTTGAGCTTTAAGCCAACTTTTTCACTTTCCTCTTTCACTTTCATCAAGAGGCTCTTTAGTTCTTCACTTTCTGCCATAAGGGTGGTGTCATCTGCATATCTGAGGTTATTGATATTTCTCCTGGCAATCTTGATTCCAGCTTGTGCTTCCTCCAGCCCAGCATTTCTCATGATGTACTCTGCATATAAGTGTGTATGTGCATTAATTTTTAGTAGGTATAATTTAGGGCTAAGAGATATTTTTAATTTGGATAGATACTGCTAATTTGCGTTCAGAAAGTTTATACCAGCAACAGTGTTTGTGCTTTTCCCCCATCAGCCATATTATCAGATTTTGATTGTTGTTAACCTGGTATATAATAATAATCTGTTGAAAGTTGGCCTCATGTACTGTGCTTCTGTATCACAAAAATGTGAGCTTTTTAATATTTTGTATGAAAGTAAGATAGAAAACCCCATGGACAGAGGAGCCTGGTAGGCTGCAGTTCATGGGGTTGCAAAGAGTCAGACACGACTGAGTGACTTCACTTTCACTTACCTTAACTATCCACTTAATGATGGACTTCGGTATTGTTTAAGAAGCTTTGTAATATAAATAATACTTTAACAAATCACCTGTTTAATTAAAAAATAGTGGTTGGTACCACAGAGCTACAGTAATCAAAACAGTATGGTACTGACACAAAAACAGGCACACAGATCAATGGCACAGAATTAGAGAGCCCAGAAATAAACCCATGCATTTATGGTCAATTAATCTGTGACAAAGGAGGCAAAAATATACAATGGATAAAAGACAACACTTTCGATAAATGGTGCTGGGAAAACTGGACAGCTACATGTAAAAGAATGAAACTAGAACATTCTCTTAACATCATATACAAAAACTCAAAATGATTAAATACATAGAGGATTAAAGACCTATATGTAAGACCTAAAACCATAAGCACCTAGAGGAAAACATAGGCAGAACACTCTTTGAAATAAATCATAGCAATGTTTTTTAAAAATCCATCTCCTAAAGCAAAGGAAATAAAAGCAAAAATAAACAAATGGACCTAATTAATGTAAAAGCTTTTGCACAGCAAAGAAAAACATCAACAAAACAAAAAGAGAGCTACTGAGTGTGAGAGGCAAATAATGACTGATAAGGTGTTAATATACAAATATTTAGCAGCTTATACAACTCAACGTCAGAAAACCAAACAACCTGATTAAAAAATAGGCAGAAGAACTGAATAGACTTTGCAAAAAGGACATGCAGCTGGCCAACAGGCATATGAAAAGATGTTCAGTATTGCTAATCATAAGGGAAAGGCAAATCAAAACCATAATGAGATCACTCACCTGTCAGGATGACTGTCTTCAAGAACACAAACAAATGGTGGGGATGTGGAGGAAAGGGAACCCTTATACACTGTTGGTGAGGATGTAAATTGATGTCGCCATTGTGGAAAACAGTATGGAAGTCTCACAAAAAACTGAAAATAATACTACCATGTGACCCAGCAATTCCACTCCTGTGCATACAGCCAAAAAAACAAAACACTAATTTTAAAAGATACATGCACCCTAATGTTAATAGTAGCATTATTTCAGTTGTCATGATATAGAAACAACCTAATTGTCCATCAGCAGGTGTATAGATTAAGAAGATGTGGTGTATATGTGTATGTATTAATACAATGGAAATGCTGCTGATGCTGCTAAGTCGCTTCAGTCATGTCCCAACTCTGTGTGACTCCATAGACGGCAGCCCACCAGGCTCCCCCGTCCCTGGGATTCTCCAGGCAAGAACACTGGAGTGGGTTGCCATTTCCTTCTCCAATGCATGAAAGTAAGAGTGAAAGTGAAGTCGCTCAGTCGTGTCCGACTCCTAGCGACCCCATGGACTGCAGCCTTCCAGGCTCCTCCGTCCATGGGATTTGCCAAGCAAGAATACTGGAGTGCATTGCCATTGCCTTCTCCAATGGAAATGCTACTCAGCCCTAAAAAAAAAAAATGACATTTTGCTATTTGTAGGAAGATGGATGGACGAGTATTATGCTAAGAGAAATAAGTCAGAGAAAAACAAATACTATGTGATAGCACTTACACGTGGAATCTAAAAAAAAGTACCAAACTAGTAAATATATAGTAAACTAGTAAATATATATAGTAAACAAACTAGTGAATATATAAAAAATATAACAAACTAGTAAATCCCCAGGGACAGAGGAGCCTGGGGGGCTACAGTCCATGGGTTCGCAGAGAGTCAGATACAACTGAGTGACTAAGCACAGCACGGTAAATATAAAAGAAGCAGAGTCACAGATGTAAAAATGACACTAGTAGTTGCCAGTGAGGAGTGCAAAGGGGGAGAGGCAATATAGTGATAGGGGATTAAGAGGAACAAACTATTTTGTATTAATATAAAATATGCTACAAGAATATATAACATGGGGAATATAGCCAATATTTTATAAGTGGAGTGTAACCTTGAAAAATTGTGAATCACTATATTGTTCACCTTAACTGATATAATATTGTACATCAGCTACAGTTCAATTAAAAAAAGAAAAGATTAGAGCTCTTTTAAAAACTTAAAAGCACAACTATGCAAAGAAAAGTAGGCCTCACTTCCTCTTTAGACTTGGAATTTCTTAATGGGTATTTAGCAGTACCAGGAGTTTCCCATCTGAGATAATCAAGCTGCTTATTTCTTGTTATATCTTCAATAAAAATTTGGCCAAGAACATACTTTTGGGGAGAAAGCTTCTATATTATAATACTTTGGTTTTTTAAAGATCATGGTTTCTCAGCCTTGGCACTGTTGACATTTTGGGCCTGTTAATTCTATGGTGTGGAGCGGGGCCTGTCTTCTGCATTGTGGGATGTTTTGCATCCTTATCCACAAGATGCTGTTCCCAGCTGGGGCAATCAAAAATATTTCCAGACATTGCCAGCTATTTTCCTGGGGGACGAAATTGCTTCAATTTTGAGAATCGCTGATTTAAATTTACTTTTTAAAGTTAGTGATCCACTAAGTCATTTGGGAGTTAGAGAAGTACGTGTGTTCTTGGGACAGGGACAGAGGAAATGGTTTATCTTTATACTTTAATTCCTAAATCTGCCTCGATCCCTGAATGCCTGATTGTGCATGGATATTGAACTTAAAAACTTAAATGATAAAACGATTGAAAATTGTGAACTTAATTTTACGTGTGATTTCCTTGCCTTTCTTATTGTGGTCTTACTTTAATTGTAGAACAGTTCTGTCTAGTGGGCTAAATACTAATGCAAAGACCTTGGAAGGAAAACATTCTTATGCTGCCATTGAGAAGGAAGAAGACTGATGTTACTTAAACTCCTAATAAGCAGTAGGCACTTTTAGGTGATTTACATATATTATTTCATTTAATATTCACAACCTTTCTACAAGTAGAAATTAGTCTTCTGTATTATTTACTCAGGTTGTATTGTAAGTGGTATTGTGTTGTAAGTGGTAGACTTGAGGTTCAAATCTGGGCACATCTGATCTAAAGCACATTTGCTATATGCTGCTTCCTGTAAACAGCCATTGACAATATTTCAGACAAATTTTAGGGATAAAAATGAACATTCATGCTATATTACATTCCTCTGTTGTTATGTAAAAGGAACAAATTATTCAGAGTGGAATTTGTGTGTGCATGTGTGTGTGTGAGAGAGAGAGAGAGCGTGAGCGAGCAAGAGAAAAAGGTCAGTTTGGGAGTAATTATCAATTCACTTCAGTTCATTCACTCTGTCATGTCTGACTCTTTGTGACTCTAGTAATAATTAATACTTATTTAACACATGATTTTTCAGGTATGATTTTTCAGTAATCCTTAAAACCTGATAAACAGATCATCCATATTATTCCTCTTTTATAAAGAGAAAACTTAGGCACAGAGGTGAAGTAACTTGTTCAAAATCAAGCTACTGCTAAGTGGTAGAGCCAATGTTATAACTTAGGCAGTGTAAACAACTCATAAATTGAATGAGTCTGTATTTCTGAGTGTAAAATAGCTCTGACAGAACTAATTATAGTGCCATTCCTTGGTTATAACTGAACATATGTTCTAGGCTGCAACATCTTATGTAAAAATCAACTTTTTGTTAAATGGACCACATCTCTAGAAAGTAATTGTACCAAGTTATAGTGCAGGGTTTTTGTAGATATGATAGAATATAGTTTTACACTTTGCAACCTCTAGGAATTTATTACTTACGAAACCCAAGCTTATCTAGGTTAGTGTACGTCATGCTAATATTTACTTTTAAGCTAATATTCTCTTGAATGTGGTAATTTGGACTTGGAATTCCTTCAGTATCTTATTACTGAAGATCATATTGTATAGCAGAGAAGATTTTCCCTAAAAAAGACTATTTATTAAGGAAAACTTAAAGAACTGCTATGTGTAGGGATTTCTCATGCTCCAGATTTGAACATTGTCGAGAGCTAGGGTGAAATACTGGGAGATCTTGGACTTTGCAGTCAGAATGTCTTAGGTTTAAATCTTTTGTTTGATTCTGTAACATGTTTCTTAATCTCTTTCTTTTTTAGCTTATAAAATGGTGAGTAAACTTAACCTGCAGGATTTGTTGTGATGTGTATGTGAAATCAGTTCAGTTAGTTCAGTCGCTCAGTCATGTCCGACTCTTTGCGACCCCATGAATCGCAGCACGCCAGGCCTCCCCGTTCATCACCATCTCCCGGAGTTCACTCAGACCCAAGTCCATCGAGTCCGTGATGCCATCCAGCCATCTCATCCTCGGTCGTCCCCTTCTCCTCCTGCCCCCAATCCCTCCCAGCATCAGAGTCTTTTCCAATGAGTCAACTCTTCGCCTGAGGTGGCCAAAGTACGGGAGTTTCAGCTTTAGCATCATTCCTTCCAAAGAAATCCCAGGGTTGATCTTCAGAATGGACTGGTTGGATCTCCTTGCAGTCCAAGGGACTCTCAAGAGTCTTCTCCAACACCACAGTTCAAAAGCATCAATTCTTCGGCGCTCAGC
>SJYX01005924.1:111420-182044 GCA_006410675.1 Oreotragus oreotragus | reverse complement strand
CTCTAGTCTTTCCCATTCTGTTGTTTTCCTCTATCTCTTTGCATTGATTGCTGAAGAAGGCTTTCTTATCTCTTCTTGCTATTCTTTGGAACTCTGCATTCAGATGCTTATATCTTTTCTTTTCTCCTTTGCTTTTCACCTCTCTTCTTTTCAGTGCTATTTGTAAGGCTTCTCCAGACAGCCATTTTGCTGTTTTGCATTTCTTTTCCATGGGCATGGTCTTGATCCCTGTCTCCTGTACAATGTCACGAACCTCATTCCATAGTTCATCAGGAACTCTGTCTATCAGATCTAGGCCCTTAAATCTATTTCTCACTTCCACTGTATAAATCATAAGGGATTTGATTTAGGTCATACCTGAATGGTCTAGCTGTTTTCCCTACTTTCTTCAATTTAAGCCTGAATTTGGAAATAAGGAGTTCAGGATCTGAGCCACAGTCAGCTCCTGGTCTTGTTTTTGCTGACTGTATAGAGCTTCTCCATCTTTGGCTGCAAAGAATATAATCAATCTGATTTCGCTGTTGACCATCTGGTGATGTCCATGTGGTTATAAATGTCTGGGATCATTTAAAATGGTGGTAGCTATTAATAACAACAATATTACTACTGTCATCTCTAGCCAAATGCTTATAACAGCTAGATTTTTTTCATGAAATGTTATACTTTATTAGAATTTTCATAAATCACTGATACCAGGGATTATTGATAACTTCATTCTATCTTGTATTCACTAGGTACAACACAGTTACATCATTATGTGTATATTAAAAATAGGAAGATTACATGCATGAAAGGTACTTCCCTTACTGCCATTCCATCCTCTTTTATTTCAGAAGACATTTGTTGAATGCCTCCTATGTCCCCGCTATGTTAAGCCTTGGACATACAAAGAGACTAAGACCTAGATTCATGCACTGAAGTACCTTTTAGTCTTCTAGGGAGATAAACATTGACTCTAGGGTGATGAGTACTGTGATGCAGGATAATAGAAGAAAGAAAGGCACTTGGGTGCTGTGGAGTATTCTGTGATTATAATGGAATTTTTTTGTGGTATTTTAGTTCTTAAGTTTTTCATTATTTTACAGTGCCCAAGGTTGATACTGTGGGTGACGTTTTAAACTGTAATTAAAAGGACAACATAAAATCGTAGGAGTATTTGATCCAAGTTAAACAGTATTTCGGTGCATTGGGTCCACATTGTGGGATATCATATCTGTTTTCTTACGATTTATTCTCTGCTTTTTTTTCTCTTTGTAATAAAGCAAGAATTTTTAACCTAGAGCACAAGACATTAGGCAGGGGTTTCAAGGATAGGTTCAAAGAATCTTTGATCCGTTCTGAAATAGTATCACAGTTTAGATAGTGGGAAGGACACTAAGTACAAGACCAAATTGGATTTGAATTCTTCCTCTGCCACTTACGCTCTTGTCATGGGTGACCATGACAAGTTATTTAAACTCTCTGACTTCCTTTTTCTTATGTATGATGTATACGCATTGTTGCAATGTAAGAATCATTGAATAAATAGCAGTGATGTTTTTAGAATCCACTTGGCAGTTTCTACAAATAACTAATTTGGAATTCTCATAGAGATTGAGTTGACTTTGTGATTAGTGGAAGTGTTGCTGTTTTAACTGTGTTAACCCTTCTGAATCCATGAACATGGGATTTTGCAACTTTCTTGAACTCAGCTATTAGTTCTAATAGTTCTTTAGTAGATAGCTTGGGATTGTTTTTAATATTAGAGCATGTCATCTGTGAATAGCAATAGTTTTACCTCCTCTTTTTCCAATCCGATGCCTTTTATTTATTTATTGTTCTTGTGTAATTTCCCTGGCTAGAATCTCTAATACAGTGTTGGATAGAAGTGTTGAGAATGGACCCTTTTTCTTATTCCTTTATTTGGGGTTATGGGGTCACACAGAGTCGGACACGACTGAAGCGACTTAGCAGCAGCAGCAGCGTGCATATATATATCCCTGGAGAAGGCCACAGCAACCCACTCCAGTACCACTCCAGTATTCTTGCCTGGAGAATTCCATGGACAGGGGATTCCATGGGCGGGCTACAGTCATGGGGTTGCAAAGAGACACGACTGAGTGATAACAGTAAATATATGAAGCATGTAATATTCTAAAGACTGCTTATAATAGGTTTTTCTTTCCTCCCTCCCTCCCTTCCTCCCTCCTTTCCTTCCATGAAAACAACCCAGAGAGGTTGTCAGTTTCCTGTGTTTGGAGGCCAGTGGTCAAGAGAGTGAGCTCTGGTCTTGTACTGCATTGCTTGGAATTCTAGTTCTGCCATCTGCTAGCTTTGAATTTGGCAAGTCATTTACTCTCGTTATGTTTTTTTTCATATGTAAGGTATGAGTAAGAGTATGTACTTTCAAGAGTTGTGAAAGTTAAATGAGGTTGTACAAGTAAATTGCTGAGAATAAATAGTGCCTGGTCCATGGGAAGTCCTTAGTAAATATAAGTATTTCTACTACGGTTATTATTGATCAGGAGCACCCAGCCATCACCCATCTCTCTTTTGTGCTGCAGGTTTTTTGCTGCACCTGAAATTCATTGCTTTCCTTTGCTTAGTTTGATAAATACTCAGTGCCTACTATCTGCAAAGGACTGTATAATTAAGATACCATATGGTGAGCAAGACAAGTCACTGGCCCCATGGGTTAATATTTCTAGTCAGAGAGACCAATAGAAACAGATAATGAAAATTGGCTTTCCTTGTGCTCAGATACTAAAGAATCCGCTTGCAACGCGGGAGACCTGGGTTCGATCTCTGGGTTGGGAAGATACCCTGGAGGAGGGCATGGCGACCCAATATTCTTGCCTGGAGAATTCCCAGGGACAGAGGAGCCTGGTGGGCTACAGTCCATGGGGTTGCAAAGAGTTGGACGTGACTGAGCAGCTAAGCACNAATCCGCTTGCAACGCGGGAGACCTGGGTTCGATCTCTGGGTTGGGAAGATACCCTGGAGGAGGGCATGGCGACCCAGTATTCTTGCCTGGAGAATTCCCAGGGACAGAGGAGCCTGGTGGGCTACAGTCCATGGGGTTGCAAAGAGTTGGACGTGACTGAGCAGCTAAGCACTGAGTACACTGAGATGGAAGGTAGTGATAAGAGCTAGGGAGAGCCATAGAACAGATTGGGTAAGAGCGCCATGAGGTGGCACTTTAGAAAGGCCTCTCTGAGGATGATTTGATCAGAGATCAAATGAAATAAAACATTTGATCAGAGATCTGAGTGAAATAAAAAGTGAGCCATATGATTATCTGTGGAGATGTTCCAGGTGGAGGCAACAAGTACAGGAATCTTGAGATAGGAGTGCTCTTTGCAGTTGCTTGACTGGCTCCTTTGATTTAGTTTAGGTGTCACTTATGTCTTCCTCAGCTTTTTCTTAGTTTCTTATGAAATAATTCAGACATGACTTTTGTTGACTTTTCTGATTATGTCTCTTTTAGATATCACTGATCCCGTAGCAGTAGTGTTTGTTCCCTCTTGATGTACTTAGTACGGTGGAGATATACTGATTACAGTGGATTGTCGTTATTGCCTTTTTTCCCCCACTGGATTAACTATGTCAGGGACTATAGTTTCTTACTTATTTTATTATTCCCAGTATCTAGGCATATAGATGTATAAGAGATGTCTAAATGAATCAGTGTCTAAATGAATACAAGAGATGTCTAAATGAGTAATGAATGAACAGCCAAGTTTTTAACTTTTTATTTCCTCAGTATATTTTTCTTTGTACTTGTTTATGCCTGGTAATAATGATTGTAAGTACAGTTTATTTGAATAATTTTTTGTCTGACCGTCAGCTTAGTGCATCAAATACATTTTTGTATTTAACCATTGGGTTATAATTTCTTTCTTTTTTTCCTCTATCTGAAGATTAAAGTCCAGGAGGCCAAAAAAGTTGTTTTGTTTGTTCATCTCTCTATCAGAAGTGCCTAGTATAATAACATATCAGCAGTTGTTTGAATGAATGATATGTTAGTATGTTAACCTTGAGTCTTCTACTGAATCACATAGATGATACAGTATAAACCATATTTGTGTAATACTCTGATAGACCAAGAACTAGGAGCTTTAAGCAAAACAGATCATATTAGATGTTCTTAACCCCCCTAACTGCTTTCCCTCAGCAGTATCCCATTAAGTCTAATGTTCATATAAGTGCTCCGACTAAAGTTACATTTTCTCAACTAGAGACTGAGACGTACGGCCTGATAATTACACTGAATGCTTGAAATTCAGACTGGATAAGTATTATCTCTATACACATGTGCCAAAATTATCCCTTCCTGCAACTTCATAGTAGAAATTCTTGTTCGTACTATCTTGCAGCTAGAGGTTAAGCAATTGCAAATACTGGTGTAGATAATTCTCTACATAGTCTGCATGAATGATCAGTAGACAACCCTTAGAGCAATATTTGTATTTTTTTAAAATGGAAGGATAATTACTTTATGGTGTTCCCTTGTGGTTCAGTGGTAAAGAATTTGCTTGCCAGTGTAGGATCCACGGGTTCACTTCCTAGGTCAGGAAGATCCTCTGGAGAGGGATATGGCCACCCACTCCAATATTCTTTCCTGGGACATCCCATGGGCAGAGAAGCCTGGTAAGCTATAGTCCATGGGGTCGCAAAAGAGTCAGACATGACTTAGTAACTAAACAACAGTTACTGTACAGTGTTGCATTGGTTTCCACCAGTATTTACATTTTAAAAGAGAAGTTTGCTCTGTTGTTGAGTTGTTCAGTTGTGTCCGCTCTTTTGCATCCCCATGTACTGTAGCCCTTAAGGCTCCAGTTTGCTAAGTAGGCCAAATAACAGATGAGTGGAATATGTGTGGTTGAAGGTAACATACTGCTACTATTTTACTAAACTATGGGTTGAAAAGCAACAGATCTTTTCCTGATATGGTATAGGTAAGCTGACCATATTTTTCCAGTCAAAGGTTCAATTTGACTAAAAAAGGATGCTTTGTAGTTCCTGGCTTTTCAGTTTATTTCCGGGAAAAGACAATGAAATAGTTGCCAGGATGGTTCATCATATGAAAGTCAGTCAATATAGCACTTTAATAGAATGAAGGGAAAAAATCTTGATAATCTTGATGCAGAAAATGCACTGACAAAATTCAGCACTCTTTCATGATGAAAATACTTAGCAAACTAGAAATAGAAGGGAACTTCCTCCACGTGATAAAGGTTACATGTGAAAAACCCACAGCTAGCATCATACTAAACAATGAAAGACTAAAAGCTTTTACCCTGTGATCAGGAGCACAATGAAGATGCCTACTTTTCCAACTTCTTTTCAGCGTGGTACTGGAAGTTCTAACCAGAGCAGTTAGTACAAGAAAAAGAAACAAAAAACATTCAGATTAGAAAAGGAGAAGTAAAATAATGTGTTTGTAGATAACATGATTAAAAAATATATATTATGGTAAATAATGTGAGATCTGCCCCCTTAACAAGATTTTAAGTGTGTGTTATAGTGTCATTAACTTATCAGCACATAGTGGAATAGCAGATCTCTGGTACACGGGTTCTTTGATAACACAATATCAATTCCTTTGAATAAATACCGAGGAGTGGGATTGATGGATCATATGGCAGTTTTATTTTTAATTTTTTGAGGACCCTCCATACTATTATGAATTTTTTATATGTAGAAAACTCTATAAAGATTCCATGAAAACATTCTTAGAGCTGATAGACAAATTTAGCAAAGTTGCAGAATACAAAATCAACACATAGCTGCATTTTTATACACTAGCAGTAAACAATTCAGAAAGGAAATTAGGAAAACAATTCCAAGGACTTCTTTGGCAGTCTAGTGGTTAGAACTCCCTGCTTCCAATGTTGCATGGGTTCAGTCTCTGGTTGGGGAAGTAAGATCCCATATGCTGCAAAAATATAATAATAATAATAATAAAAGTACATTTATACTACCATCAAAAAGAATAAAGTGCTTAGGAATAAGTTTAACCAAGGAGGTGAAAGAGTTGTACAGTGAAAACTGCAAAACACTGCTTTGACTTAATGTTTGATTGTGATAGTAGAGGGAAAATAGTAGATAAAGGTATGCAATTGTAGGTTCATAATAAAAATAGTTCGTTACCTTTATTTTGATATTAAGTTGTCTTAAAGCTTTCCTGGTGGCTTAGCTGGTAAAGAATCTGCCTGCAGTGTGGGAGACCTGGGTTTGCTCTCTGGGTTGGGAAGATCTCCTGGATAAGGGAAAGGTTACCCACGCCAGTATTCTGGCCTGGAGAATTCCATGGACTGTATAGTCCATGTGGTCACAAAAAGTCAGACAGGACTGCATGACTTTAATTTTCACTTTGTCTTAAATGGAAGATGGGCCTTAAAACTAAAGGTTTTTTAGAATTACGGTAATACTTCTCTGTTATGGAGATTCAAATGATGGAATACATATGAAAGGTGCTGTTAAATGATGGTAAAGATAATATAATAGAGGCAACAGCCTAACAATTAGGAGTTAAAGTTCTGCAATCAGACTTCTTAGATTTCAATACTGGTGCTAACTCTTAAATGTGAAAGTGAAGTTAATTTTTTCCTACTCTTTGCGACCTGGTGGACTGTAGCCTACCAGGCTCCTCCGTCCATGGAATTTTCCAGGCAAGAGTACTGGAGTGGGTTGCCATTTCCTTCTCCAAACTCTTAAATAGGTATGTACATTTGAGTCAGTTATTCAACTTATTAATGTCTCATTTTCCTCATCTGTAAAATGGATATAATTTTATGTTTCTCGTCAGTTTAAATGAACTCAGTGGGTAAAGTGGTTAAGACTAGTACCTGGTGTATAGGAAATGCTCAAAAAGGATTTAGTATATGTTATTTACTGTGAAGCTGTAAAATGATAATGTTTGTATATATATGATTTTAAAATGTTGTGTATTTAAGTCTGTAATTTATAATTTAACTTGCATTTAAAAAACATGTTATTTTATTATTTTTTGGCTACACTGCATGACATGTGGGATTTGTTCCCTGACCAGGAATCGAACTCATGCCCCCTGCATTGGAAGTAAGTCCTAACCACTGGACTACCTGGGAAGTCCCTAACTTGCCTTTTTTAAAAGCAGCATTTCATTGCTGATTCTTTTGGTTCTCTTGGAGTTCCATTAACTGTGAAAAAAAATTTTTGTCTCATTTGTGCAAAGCTTATATATATTTTTCCCTATCTAATCTACTCTTCATTTGACTGTATTAAATTTTAGCATGCTTGTTTACCTTCAACTTAGTACAGGTCAGCTCTACTAATCAAATCTATTAGTTCTGGCTTATTAAATATCCCACCCAATTGGATATCGACAGTAAACTCTCGAGAGTTTGCCCTCTCCTATTTGTAAGTTATTACATTGATGAAAATTCTTCTTAACAAATTCTGTGCTGTTTTGGAAATGAGAAATGGAACAACTAATAAACATGCAGAAAAATGTTTCTTAATTCATTTTAAGAAACTTATTTAGTAAATGGTGTTTATTTCAAATTATGCTTGAGATTAAAAAAAAAGGCTGTGTGGATATACTTTTGAAAATGTTAGGTCTGTAATATGTAAGGGATTGGCAAGCATTTCTGTTGATTTATATTCTTTGGTTGGATCTCTGTGGCTCCAAATACCAGTCAGGAAGTATAAACTCACTTTATTAGCCAGTTTTATTCATTCTTACATCAGAACACTTTCGTGCAAGTGGCAACTGCATGGAATGGCAATTCTCTCTTGAGTGGAAAGGAAGTATGTTAGTTTATCTAACTGATAGGTCTAAGAGTAGAGCTGGCTTCAGATGTATTAGGGTCACAGTGATACCAGTACTCAGTTTTCCTTTCATATCTTGCCTCCAGTCTCAGGTAGACTTTCCCATTATAGCACTAAAATAAGCACTAAAAGCTTCAGGTTTATACACTTTGTAACTCCAAGTGTGGTGGAAAAGAGGGCCTCTCTTTTGGTAGCTCCCACAAAGGAACTGTGATTTTCTCTGGTTGGAGTAAAGTCATATATCTTCTTGGAATAGTCATTATGGAAAGTGGGTTGAAGAGTATGTTTGGCAGAAAAATTTGAGGTTACTGATGGTTATGGGTTGAATTGTGCCCCCCCCCATTTATATGTTGAAATCCGAACCCCCCAATACTTCAGAAATATGACTTTACTTGGAAATAGAGTCATTATGAATATAATTATTTAAGAGGAGGTCATAAAGGAGTAGGGTGGGCTGCTGATCCAAAATCACTGACGTCTACATCAAAAGGAGAAATTTTGACACAGACACACATGTAGGCAGGATGTCATGTGGAGGGTGGACTTAAGCTGCCACATGCCAAGGGACTACCAGAAATAGGAGAGAAGCCTAGAGCCGATCCTTCCCTAGTACCTTCAGAGGGAGTTTGGCCCTGCCAGCATCTTGTTTTGGACTTCTGACTTCCAGACTGTGAGACAATAAATTTCTGTTCTCCAAAGCCACTCAGTTTTTGGTACTTCATTATGGCAGCCCTGGGGCTTCCCTGGTGGTGCAGAGGTTAAAGCGTCTGCCTGCAGTGTGGGAGACCTGGGTTCGATCCCTGGGTCAGGAAGATCCCCTGGAGAAGGAAATGGCAACCCACTCCAGTATTCTTTCCTGGAGAATCCCATGGATGGAGGAGCTTGGTGGGCTACAGTCCACGGGTCGCAGAGTCCGACACGACTGAGCAACTTCACTTTCACTTTCATAATGGCAGCCCTGGCAAACTAATGCAGTGGTCATGAATTTATAGTTATACCAATCTGTCCTGTTGAGTGACTTTTTAGGCTCAGCCTCAGAGAAGGAGGATAGTTAGGTTCATCCAGGTTTGGAGTTTTGCTGTACTTGTGTGTTCTAAAAGAGTACAAGAGAATTTAGATTATTGACAAGAGGATTATTGAAATGATGCACCATAGGCTATAAACTGAATGATGAGGGACATAAAGCAAAGAGATGGTTTAGTCTGATGGGTCACAGAGGTCCATGGATAAGTCTTACAAAGGTCAAAGGAAGATCACTTGAAAGAGCAGGTTATGGTTGGAGAACAAGGTGCTTGAAATAGTGGTTTGGAATATGGAGCAGTTTGGATAAAGGTAGAAGAGCCAGGAGTGAGGTTACTATGGGAGTAATAGGATGACTGGGCCATAATGTATCCACATTGGTGGTACTTTGTAAAAATCTGTTTTGAAGAGACAATTGGTATTAAGGGCATCAAGGAAGTAAAAATCCAAGTTGTTGGATGGGCTATCCAAGTTTATGGTGAAGTCTTCCAGTTGATGGAGGTTTAGGGTGGAGAAGAATACAATGAGTCATGTGCCATAGCCTCAGGTGAGTGAGGTAGAGAAAACCAGGAGGTTAAAATATAACAGTGATAAGGAAAGGGAGGTAGTAATTTTGCTGAAAAGGAAACACCTCAAGAATTTTATTTGGTCTTTGTTTTAAAAACAAAGACAATGTGGACAAGCTTCACAGGGAAGCAGAGGGTTTTAATCCCATTTCTAGAACCTGAGATAGTTAGGAAGTTAAAACTGGACAGCAGCCATTTGAGAGGGCTTCAAGGGAGGTAAGAGATTGTTTCAATTAGAGCAGGGGCTTGGAGGTAGCATTCTGAGAAAAGGCTGGCTTTTCTTTTCAGGAGAGGACCAGGTAGAGAGAGCATTCTCAGAAGTTGAGGGAAAAGGGACTTGCTTACTTTTTTCTTTCTGTACTAGACTAGTAAAGCCCTTGAGAGCAAGGACTGTGTAGTTCATCATGATGCCTGTCTCAGTCTTTGGTATTAGGTTATGAATAAATGTGAAATAATTTATACTCCTGGCAGTATTTGAGAATGTACTGCAAGAAGGAATTGCACAAACAATAATTTATTCAGTTCATAAACTTCATATTTTCTGAGGACTTTCATATGTAGGTATTGCAGATTTGATGGTGAATAAGATAAATGTGATTTGGTGGCTCAGACGGTAAAGCGTCTGTCTGCCAAGCAGGAGACCCAGGTTCGATCCCTGGGTTGGGAGGATTCCCTGGAGAAGGAAATGGCAACCCACTCCAGTACTCTTGCCTGGAAAATCCCATAGAGGAAGGAGCCTGGTAGGCTAGAGTCCATGGGGTCGCAGAGTCAGACATGACTGAACGACTTCACTTCACTTCACTCTCATGGAGCAAATGTTGTAGTGAGGGCAAAATAGTGAAAACACAAATAGATAAAATAAAAACAATATGTAACAGGTCTCTGAAGGAAACAAGCAAAGGTGAAGTAGAAAATTTTATAAAGGGCCTATTTTATGATGATCCGTAAAGGACTCTGAGTGGGTAACATTTAAGCTGAGTCCTAAAGAAATTGAAGACACCACCTATGTTTTCAGGAACAAAGAATGACATGTGGAAAGACTGACTTGAGACAGAGTTTGCTCTTTTAGAAGAACTGAAATATCAGTAAAGTTAGTGGCCCTAAGTGTATCTGGAGAGGTGAGCAGAAGCTGAATCATGCCCTGTCAAAGAGTTTAGATTTAATTTTTTCTTAAATGAGAAGCCATTGAAGGGTTTGAAAAGAAGAATGTTATGTTCTTATTTATATTTACATACACTCTGCAGTCTGTGTGAGGAGAAATAGATAATAAAAGCAGAGAGGATGGATTAAATGTTCTAATAGTCAAGATGAGATATGAACTGCACTACAGAGAGAGGTGGATGAGTTCAATGTATGTCTTGGAATTAGAGTTCATAGTATTTGCATATGATAGATTGTAAAATTGAGAATGAGGGACATGCTGACAGATTATTTGGTTTGTGCATCAGTGGTTAGTGGTAGAAGAGGAATAGATTCTTGGAGAAAAAAAAATATACAAGTTTTGTTAGATGTTTGGGAGACATCCAAGTGGAGATATAAAGTAGATGGTATATATAAGTTTCGAGTTCAGAGACGAGGTCAGAACTAAAGATGTGATATTCACCAACTTAAGTGTAGTATTTGAACCAGGGGGATTGATGTGATCATCTGGTTGCCCAGATGTGTAGAAAAAGGACATGAGAGATGAGGCTGTGAATGTCCTTTGTAGAAGGTAAAGTGCTGTACAAGTGCAGGAAGTGATTATTTTGTTTCACTTGTTCCTTACTTGAATTTTTATAAATCCACATATCATTCGTGCTTAAAGATAATGCCTCTCCCAGTGATTTCTGTTTTATTTGGGGCTGGCTAGAATATTATATGTAGGACTCACTGTCTTCTGATGACAGACCCAAAACTGGTCGTTGTGTTCATTCTTTGTCACTCTGCCACCAAGACTTTTTGGTCAGGTTGAATTGGATTTGACAAAAGCTACTCCATTACTGGTTTGAGTTGCTGGTATGGTCTCTTTATAATCCATTGTTTTTCAGTAGTATATAGCTATACTCTCTTTTGAAATTCTTTTGTCTACTTAAAGTCCCTGTAATCTTTTATTTCTGATAATCTCCAAAGCAGATGTATTCTTAGATTCAGATTTTGAAAACTTTTTTTAGAATACTCTTCTTAGAGTGCTCCTAGGTCTTTGCTAGCTGACTCATCAATTTATAATGATTTGTTATGGAACAAACATGAGATGTTTGCAGAAGAGAGCATTGCAAAAGAGAGCAGTTTTGAGGGCAGAGACCCTATATAGTGTTTGTGACCCCAGGTACCTAAACCTATTGTTCTGTCTCTAAAAGGTCCATGTTTATTAAATTATTAAATGAGTTATGAGTAACAGAGTTGAGGGTTTATACTGTATATTCTCTAAGGGAACTGCTCGGATGGCTGCTTGTGTTTTCTTGGGCCCCTCCCCACCAGCTCCAAAGTGAGGACTGCTCAGATAACTTGCTTCTCTCCACCCTCTATACCCAGCTCCTTTTAAATTTCTTTTATACTAACTTGGTTTTGACTCTTCAGACAGCTTCTGATTGCTATTTCCTTTGTCAATTTGGATTGCTGTTGATCACTATTGCTGTTTATTTTTTATTCTTGTCCTCTTCCTTTTACTGTTTGTTTCCAGCCTATTTTCCTTTATATCGTGAAATGCATAAGTCTTTTAAAAAAGACGTCATGAGCCTTCAGAACGTTTTAGTCTCCTTCCCTGTAAGTCGGTCACATGTGAACATAGGTGTGTAAAAGCACATGCTCTTCTGGTTTGTGTTGATTTGGTACTTTGGTTGTAGGGGTAGCTGTTCCATTATTTGAGGGGTGGTGTTGGTGATTGTGGTGGAATAGTTGAAAGAATGTAGGGCTTAGTTCTCCTTCTGGTTCCTCAGATCTCTTGAAAATGGAGTATCACTTAGATGGCTGAATTAAAAATAACTGAAATTTTTTGTGTTAGTATGTCAAATATCGGGGAAGGCAATGGCACCCCACCCCAGTACTCTTGCCTGGAAAATCCAATGGACGGAGTAACCTGGTGGGCTGCAGTCCATGGGGTCGCTAACAGTCGGACAGACTGAGCGACTTCACTTTCACTTTTCTCTTTCGTGCATTGGAGAAGGAAATGGCAACCCACTCCAGTGTTCTTGCCTGGAGAATCCCAGGGATGGGGGAGCCTGGTGGGCTGCCATCTATGGGGTCACACAGAGTCGGACATGACTGAAGTGACTTAGCAGCAGCAGCAGCATGTCAAATATACTTGCATGGCAAGTTACCCAGAAAATCATGTGCTTTATCACACTTTTAGAAAATGTTCATGAGTACTAAATTGTTAATCATTACTTAAATTTTTATAGAGAATAAAAATAAAAAGATTTTGAGTGGTATTTTGCCTGCAACTGTCCGTATAGTCAAAGCTATGGTTTTTCCAGCAGTCATGTATGGATGTCAGAGTTGAACCACTGAGAAGAAATGATGCTTTTGAACTGTGGTGTTGGAGAAGACTCTTGAGAGTCCCTTGGACTGCAAGGAGATCCAACCAGTCCATCCTAAAGGAAATCAATCCTGAATATTCATTAGAAGGACTGATGCTGAAACTGATGCAAAGCTCCAATGTTTTGGCCACCTGATGCAAAGAACTGACTCATTGGAAAAGACCCTGATGCTGGGAGAGGTTGAAGGCAAGGAGGAGAAGGAGAGGACAGAGGATGAGATGGTTGGATGGCATCACCAGTTCAATGGACATGAGTTTGAACAAGCTCTGGGAGATGGTGAAGGACAGGGAGGCCTGGTGTGCTGCAGTCCATGGGGTCANTTGAAGGCAAGGAGGAGAAGGAGAGGACAGAGGATGAGATGGTTGGATGGCATCACCAGTTCAATGGACATGAGTTTGAACAAGCTCTGGGAGATGGTGAAGGACAGGGAGGCCTGGTGTGCTGCAGTCCATGGGGTCACAAAGAGTCAGATACAACTGAGAGACTGAACAGCAACAACAAATTGGAAGGTTACAGGTTCCCCAATAGTCAGCTGTGGTACTATTCCATGATTCTTTTTCCTTTCAGGATCCAGGCTGAAGGAGCACCCCCTCTTTATGACTTACTATTCTCTTGGCAGAGAGAAAAGAGCAAGAACTGGTGGAAACACACAGTAGCCCTTAAAAATTCCACCTGGAACTGGAACTTCCTCATATTTCATTGGCCAGAGTAAGTCACATGGCCATACCAACAGTAGGGTGCTCACGGAGAGGCACTGTAAGTCACATGGCAACAGGCAGGGCTGTTAATACTCTTGTTCAGTTCAGTCGCTCAGTTGTGTCCGACTCCTTGTGACCTCATGAATCGCAGCATGCCAGGCCTCCCTGTCCATTACCAACTCCCAGAGTCCACCCAAACCCATGTCCATCGAGTCGGTGATGCCAACCAACCATCTCTGTCTTCCCCTTCTCCTCCTGCCCTTAATCTTTCCCAACATCAGGGTCTTATACCATTGAGTCAGCTTTTTGCATCAGATGGCCAAAATATTGGAGTTTCAGCTTCAATATCAGTCCTACCGATGAACACCCAGGACTGATTTCCTTTAGGATGGACTGGTTGGATCTCCTTGTAGTCCAAGGGACTCTCAAGAGTCTTCTCCAACACCACAGTTCAAAAGCATCAACTCTTCTGTGCTCAGCTTTCTTTACAGTCCAACTCTCACATCCATACATGACCACTGGAAAAACGATAGCCTTGACTAGACGGACCTTTGTTGGCAAAGTAATGTCTCTGCTTTTTAATGTACTGTCTAGTTTGGTCTTAACTTTCTTTCCAAGGAGTAAGCGTCTTTTAATTTCATGGCTGCAGTCACCATCTGCAGTGAATATTCTTGTAAGAGGAGAATAAATGAGAATTATAATACAACCTACCAGACCTTAGGATGATATAACAATTTTATAACAACTTTTTTCTTAGTAAAATTTGTTTTTTTCCTTAAAAATAGCAGCCACCTCCCCTTTTTTTGGTTTTCATTGCATTAGTTAGGATATTGGTTCAAGCCAAAATCTCAGTGGCTTAACCAGGAGAGAATTTACCTCTCTCAAGTAACTGTGCAAGTAAGATAAGTAATAGAGGGCTGATATGGTAGCTTCATGATAGTGTCAGAGACATAGACCCTTTTTCTCTGTTGCTCTTTTATTTTCAACCATGTTTTCCATCTCACAGTCTGGGTAGATCCTCCATGTTTCACAGCCATATTTACCTTCTGGACAGCTGGAAGAAACAACTGGGAGGTAGAAGGCATTCTCCTTCCCTGTAGGTGCACAACCTGAGAGCTGGGCATGTTATTTCCTTTCATATTTCATTGAGAGAAACCGAGATTGCAAAAGATGAGAAATGTACGTTTCGATAGGTATCCACATGTTCGAGTAAGGTTTAGGGGTATTATTATTAAAGAACGGAAAGAGTAAAGGATATTAGGGCACAGTTAGCCATCTCTTTTTAATTCAGTTAGTTTAATTGGAAACCTATGAAGAATAGATACTATTAGCACTTTACAGATAAGTGGGCAGGCTTTTCAAAGAGGAAATAAATTGTTCATGATCCACCTGAGAAGTAGTGGAATGGACTTTGAATTTAAGCCTATGTGAGGGTTTTTTTCTTTTTTTAACAATACTTTGTTGGCTTCCTAATGTCTTATTTTCAAGCCCTTAAGATTTTTTTCAGAGTAGTAATAAATAATGTTGACTCTTTAGAAGGGATTCTTCAGATATTTATGAATATTTTACTTTGTGAAAAATGATATGTGTTTATGACCTAGCCAATGAATAAATAATTGCTTCAAATGATAATATTAGAAATTTTAAGTCAGGTTTTGACTTTTGATAACTTTAGTTTAAAAGTTTTCTTTTAGAAATTAATTTAGTTATTAAGTATTCATATATAGTTTTGCATACTGATGGCACATTTTTGGATTTTACATTTTTTCCTAAGCTAAAAATATCTTAATTGTTTTGTTCTATAAAATTAGAGAAGTGCTTATTATAAAAAATATTTTCAGAGAACACAGAGTAGTATAAAGAGGAATGTAAAAATCATTTGTAATTCCATTATCCAGAGATCATCACTGTTAACAGTTTAGTATGCCTTTCAAAATTTTTCTCTATGCATTCATTATGTGTGTTGTATCTTTGTGATTTTTTTAAAATTTAAAATGATCATATTTCAGTTAAAAAAAAAAAAAGACGATTTTACCAAGATGCACCAAACACACTCTTTGATCATCTTACTTGATGAGTGAATTGGCGGTTTGAAGGACTTTTTTCCATTCTCACTTAGCTGTATTGTATTAGTATAGTTGATCAGCACAGAATGTACGTAATCACTTACTGAGCTAATGCCTTCTCGAATGTATTTGTGTAGTAACCAATGAAGCTCTTTTTCTATAACAGAGTATTTATACATTTCTTTGGGAGTAGGGTGAATATATAATTTTGTTTTCATACTGGGACATGTTTGAGAATGAAAGGGACATTACAAGTATTTAAAGTTTTTTGAAAAATTTTTATGCCATCAGAATGGTTTTGTTATACTGAAATGTAATATAGATCAGTAAAATAGTTCTGTTTTCAAAAATAAAAGTTTATAAAATACTTGTTTTTTAGTACAACAAAATAAAGTCTTCACTCAGATACACAGATGACACCACCCTTGTGGCAGAAAGCGAAGAAGAACCAAAGAGCCTTTTGATGAAAGTGAAAGGAGAGTGAAAAAGTTGGCTTAGAACTCAACATTCAAAAAAATAAGATTGTGGCATTCAGTCCCATCACTTCATGGCAAATAGATGGGGAAACAATGGAAACAGTGACAGACTTTATTTTGGGGGGCTCCAAAATCACTGCAGGTGGTGACTGCAGCCATGAAATTAAAAGATGCTTGCTTCTTGGAATAAAAGCTATGACCAACCTAGACAGCATATTAAAAAGCAGAGACATTACCTTGCCGACAAAGGTCCATCTAGTCAAAGCTGTGGCTTTTTCAGTAGTCATGTATGGATGTGAGAGTTGGACCACAAAGAAAGCTGAGTTCTGAAGAATGGATTCTTTTGAGCTGTGGTGTTGGAGAAGACTCTTGAGAGTCCCTTGGACTGCAAGGAGATCCAACCAGTCCACCCTAAAGGAAATTGGTTCTGAATATTCATTGGAAGGACTGATGCTGAAGCTGAAACTCCAATACCTTGGCCACCTGATGTGAAGAAGTGACTCAAGACCCTGATGCTGGGCAAGATTGAAGGCAGGAGGAGGAGGAGAGGACAGAGGATGAGATGGTTGGATGGCATCACCAACTCAATGGCCATGAGTTTGAGCAAACTCCCGGAGTTGATGATGGACAGGGAAACCTGGTGTGCTACAGTCCATGGGGTCACAAAGAGTTGGACACGACTGAGTGACTGAACTGAACTGACATTGATTATGAGAATAGAAACAAAAGAAGGGTAGTTATTCTGGGTAATAGTCATATTTTTTGCCAGCTTCTTAGACGTATCTGTCTCTAATATGTTTTTAGAAACAGATATGTAATCATTATTCTACATGTTTCTTTAAATTTAGATGCTGTAAAATTGTACTCTCCTATTTCATTTCATTCTAGTGCAGGATATAAATTTATATAGTTAAAAATAGGAAGACTTTTGATGGAACTTCTAGAATTCATTAATTAAATCTCATGTTCTGTTTGAACTCATTCAATTTGTTCAGTACTTAACATTGCTTTTGAAGGATGTTTCAGTGACTTGGCAAATTTTCTTTCTAATAATTGGTATTTTCTAAAAGCTTCAATAGCTGAAGTTTTTTTTTTTTTTTAAATCTTTTTTTCATTGAACTTTAGTGTTTGATTAAAGATTTCCCACTGATTTTGAACAATATGTAACCAATCATTAGAGGACTTGCCTTCAAAAAGATTCAGTAGTGAGACACTTAGGTTGGGATTATAAAGTCAGTCTTTGAAAGATTCTAGCCTTTAAAATCTGATGACAGGTTGCAAGTAGGGAACACATATTTCCATGTTTGAGTATATTTTTGTTTTGTTTACAATACCATTTTTTATCCTTAAAATTTTAACTGTGGATATATGTAAACATTGATAAGTTTTGGCATTTGCAGCTAACTCATTAATACTGATGCCACTAGAGTGCCATGATAAATAGAAGTAGCCTCAGAAGTTTTATCCAAATTATCCATTTTCTAGAGAAATTTTAGTACATAATTTTGTATTAAACGTATAATTTCTTCTCTTTAGCTCATTGTTCTTGAAAGGATTTATCGGGTGATAATAAAGATTGTCAAGCAACAAAATAAACAGTTCTAGAATTATACCATACAATAAATGACAAAACCACCTTGAGGTTTTAGACTATTGACTCCTCACACATACTTCATTTGCACCTCACCTGTAGTTTCTCACTTACTTCGCTGGCTAGCAGCCTGGTGCATGTTGTAGGTCATTGCACATCTCACTGTACTGACTGTGTTAGCAGGAGCACCAGTGTCAAATATTTCTTCTGTTGTCTCAAAAGGATGTAAAGAGTTAGCTATCCATGGTTGCTTGTGTCTGAGGATACTTTTCACTGTCTTCTGCATGGTGTCCCTGAAAAGGTGTTAATGTTTTATCTCTGAAGAGTCAGGGGAAAGGTGGAGTTATCACTGGTCCTTTTAACAATTTCATCACTTGTTCAAGTGGTTAGAACACTTAGACACTGTTAGCTTGGCCAGAAAATAGATGAATACAGTAGAGTTGTTCTAAATTCATCTTGGTTTATTTTAATATAGTGATTAATGAGAAATACTTCATTCAAGGAAGTGAAAACTGTGAGACAAGTGGTAAACCACATGGGATGTTGAGACAAGAGATTGTACTGTCCTGAGCAAACCAGGGCATTTGAGAAACAGCTTGGTAATGTGAAAGAGTATGGTACTTAGAGTAGGACAGACCTGAATTTAAGTCCAGGCTCTGCCATTTAAAAGCTTGGACAAGTAACCTCTCTGAAACTTGGTGTGTTAGGGTTCTCAGAGAAACAACCAGTAGGACAGACACTCACGCTGACCAATTAATTTTAAAGAATTGCCTCATGTTTTTGTGGAGGTTGGCAAGTCCTAAATCTGCAGGGACTGTTGGAAACTGAGGGGAGAGTTGATGTTGCAGTTGAGTCTGAAGGTGATCTCAAGGCAGAATTACTTCTTCCTTTGAGGAGAACAGTCTTTCTCTCTTAGGACTTTCAACTGCTTGGATGAGACCTCCCCACATTATGGAGGATAATCTGCTTTATGGCTTTAAATGTTAATCATGTGTAAAAAAAATACCTTTACAGTAACATGTAGACTGGTATTTGACCAAACAACGGGGCACTCTTGCCTCACCAAATTGACAAGTAAAACTAACTTTCACATGACGTTTCTTTATTTACTTACTGGGAAGATAATAGATGACTCACAAGGATTAAGTGTGGTAGTATTTATAAAGCACTTAGTATAATGTGTTCTCAGAGTGGGCACTGAGTACATGTTGGTCTTAATCTAGTTTTGTGCCCATTAAGACCATAGGCCCAACTTTAATGCTTGAAGATCTTTTCTCCTGTTTATCTTTGTATTTCTTTCTAAGCTTCTCCTGTCTCTTCGTCTACTTAATAAGCCCTGTTTTTCTTCAAACCAAACCCTTCTTTTTCACCATTTCTGGTGTTTAGGTCTTCTACAGGGCCTTTACAGTTTTGTCCTCAGTAACCCTCTCTCTGCATGCCATCCTACTTTCCCTCTTCATGTACAAATAATCACTTAGTTAATTAGCATTAACTAGTATTAGGCGCTTGAG
The DNA here is from genome assembly GCA_006410675.1 of Oreotragus oreotragus. Taxonomy (NCBI): domain Eukaryota; kingdom Metazoa; phylum Chordata; class Mammalia; order Artiodactyla; family Bovidae; genus Oreotragus; species Oreotragus oreotragus. The sequence continues at coordinate 162,807 of SJYX01005924.1, read as the reverse complement.
CGTGTCCTCTTTTCCATCGTTATTTTCTTTACTTTTACCATGGGAGATGAAGCCCTTCATCACTTGTCTTCTGTAACAATGGTCCCTAACCTTTTTGGCAGCAGGGACCAGTTTCATGGAAGACAATTTTTCCATGGACTGAGGGGTTGGATGTGGGGGGACAGTTTTGGGATAATTCAAGTACATTATATTTATTGTGAACTTTATTATTACATTGTGTTATATAATAAAGTAATAATACAACTCACCATAATGCCGAATTAGAAGGACCCTTGAGCATGTTTTCTTGCTACTAGAGTGATTATAAATACAGATGAAATTTTGCTCCCTTGCCTGCCCCTCACCACCTACTGTGCAGCCTAGGTCATAATAGGCCAAGGACCAGAATGTGGTTGGGGACCCCTTATAATCTTATCTCTAGTCCTTATTACCATTTAGAACTCCTTACTATTCTCGACAAATGTAACTGAGCTTTCTGTTGATTACATTTATCCCTTTGTGTAGAATCACCATCTCCCCTACTCCCCTATACCTCAGATTTCTGCACTGGTGTCATCCTCATGAAACCTTCCTGTATTTCCTTCCCAATTCCAGAACACTCTTAAACACATTCATTTACAAGTGAACCTGGGCCTTCAAACATTGATACTCCTCAGCTGCCTTTCAGATGAGATACTGTATCTGTTTATCAGCTGACCAAGGAACCGTTTAGACTGTATTATGAATTCAATGGACTTCCCAGGTGGTACAGTGGTAAAGAATCTGCCTGCCAGTACAAGAAATGCAGGTTCCATCCCTGGGTTGGGGAGATCCCCTGGAGGAGGAAATGGCAATCCGCTCAGTGTTCTTGCCTGGAAAATTCCATGGATGGAGGAGCCTGGCAGGTACAGTCCATGTAGTTGCAAAGAGTTGGACATGAGAGTGAGCCACACACACATGTGAATTGAACACCACTCCCTGCCTACAAGCATTTCAGATCTAATATTAATATCATTTTTTTTGTTCATTAGTTTGTATATTCACTTGATTATTTTATTGAAGTGTTTTTTTGTGTTCATTGGTACTTTGGGGACTTAGATAGAGGATGAACTCTTAGGTTTTGGGCTTCTCAGTTGCTCTTTAAACAAATCATTTCACCATAATTTGTTAAATGTTGAGTTTCTGAGTAAAATTTTATGAGAGGAAGAGTTCTGATATCAAAAACAGTTTTAAAATTCCTGTTTTGTTTCTTGTCTGCCTAATTCTTGGTAATCTACATGGCTACCTTTATTTACTCTCCCTTCCCCCCAAAAGAAACAAAATTGAATTTTTTGAAATTGTGGTTATATTAATTGTATTAATCTTTATTTCATGTATCTGTTGAATAAATGTAATTATATTAATAAAAGTCATTGAATAGCATTTAATTTCTAATTATTTATTTATTTTAGTTATCAAGTGGAAATCCTCTTTATGAAAAATACTATAGACAGGTAAGATGATTGTTTCTTATAGAATATACTTTCAACTCCTGATTGTATTCAGCCAGCTGAAAAAATTTGACATTTCTTGTTTTCATTTTCTTGTGCTTTAATCTCCTGCTTTGATTAATGTGCTTAACAAGTTTTTAGAAAAATTAAGGAAAGATAATTAAGCCCAAACACTTGTCTTAAATATCTATCTTAAAAATCCATGTAGCATTAGATATATTCATCCTGATACAAACATTCAAATTAATTTATAAGTTATTTAGAAATGACTTTTATGTTACTTTAAAGACATTTTAAAGTTTAATTTTCATGAAGTTGAAGCCATAACACTCATATAAAAATAAAATGAACACCTATCAAAGATTTTTCTTCAACTCATTAATTATTGAGAGAACCAGTGAGATGTAAAAATGGGAATATGAGTTACAGAGATTTATATTCTCCATCGGAGAAAATTAATTTCATTGATATGGATAGGAATCATTTGCATTGCTATCAGTTTTATATAATTTAACCTTTACCCCTACAGAGTATAAAATAAGCTTAGTTCATAGAAGTCAAAGGTGCAAACCGTAGATCAGATAATCTTCTGAAAGCATAAACGGTATTATTTGCCCATTTCCAAATATAATTTCATTTTTCTTTATAATTTCTTCACCTTCTGATCATGATTACTGAAAAGGCTGGTCTCATTATATTTGATCCTATTGTCTACATAATTGCAGCAAGTTTTAATGAACCGCTATAGGTCTTCTTGTGTGACTTGCAAGCCTAAAGCCGTATACTTATTATTTAACAACTTCTAAGGCCAGGTAATAAGTTTCTGCTTAAAACCTTTGTTATATTCTTCTATTTTGAGACTAAGATCCAAACTTTAGAAATTCACTTCTTATTTCACATACAGTACATGTAAATTTGAGTGAATTTACCTCATCTTGGGATTTCCCATATCTGCTAAGGTTCCTGGCCTTCTGAGTAACCTTGCTTTAGTGCTTGAGACACTTGGGATCTTACAAACCATGTAGCAGGCTGGTCTTCTTGTCGGGGCCTGGTAGACTTTGGCTGTATGTAAAGTCAGTCCCTGATCCTTAATAGTGTCTTGTTCTATCTGAATGAAAGAGAATCATTTCAGATATGGCCTTGTTTTTGTACAATTGGTTTACTCAACTATATCCTGATAAAAAGGAGAACAAATTGTTGTTTAGCTTATAACTATATGGCCATAAAAGGTAAGGACATTCATTAAAGTTTTTTGATTTCTGAAGGGTCAGTGCGAAACAGATACCATTGAAAAGTATTTCATTCAGTTTACCAAAGCAGCACCTGCTAAATTGAGGGATAATTTAGTAAGAAAGGGCTTTTCCACGTATCCATTAGAAAATAGAATAGTAAAAATAATACCAGCAGTATTGCACATAAAAAATCCTAATTGAGTTTTCCGTAACACGTCATTCAGCTCTGTGTAATTGATTTGTGTTCTCCTGCATCTTGGGTTAGGAGTTTGCTTTCATGAGATATATATATATCTACTTCCAGTATGCAGAGTCCTGGAATTTTGACTTGGTCTATCAGTATAGTTTGAAAGTTGTCTAAGTGATGTCAGCCTTGAAGTCTTTACATAAGAGTCTATGTTTTAAAGTGTTAATAGTTCAGAGTATGTGTTATTGTTCTTTCCATAGGCTCTGAGACTCTTCCTTTGTTGAAGAGGTGCCCTGTAGCTTATGGCAGAGCCTGTAGGCAGACAGAAACTGCCTGTAGATGACAAAGACTGAATGGCTATGTTTAGTTATTATAGTAGCCAAAAGAATGGAAGATAGTAAAATTGTTTACTGGAATAGAGTGCATAAGTATTTCTTCAGAGTTTGATCAGTGTTTCCCCTCAGTGCCTCTGTTTTTGGCTATACGGGGAGAGATATGTTTCTTTTCTTTTCCAACCCTTGTCAGAGAGTAGGCAAAGAAAAGAGTTGTGGAGAATTCTAGAGGCCGATTTCCTAACCGTTTTTGTTCTTCTTTGTTACCCAAAATGTGGATTGGGCAATTCTTTCCTGTTTGCTGAGTGCCTGATTTATCCCATGTTCTAGCACTTGAAAGAAAGGATTTCTCTTTTGCTTCTTTGCCAGGTTTGGTCTGTCTGGAATGCTTTGTATATGTTTTAGTAAACTTAATCTTTTAATTCTTTTTTTTAAATATAGATTTATTTATTTTAATTGGAGGTTAATTACTTTACAATATTGTATTGGTTTTGCCATACAGTAGAAAAACAGCCAGCTCACAAATATCCTAGTATCATGTTACTCTTCCCATGACTTTTTTAAAATTTACTTTTCATTTTTTACAAATAGAACTTTACTTTAGGAAATCTCTACAGAAGTGAAAGTCGTTTTTTTTTTTTTTTTTTGAACTGTTTTTGGTGACCTCATTCTGTCTAAAAGGAAAGTCCCCATCAGTTAAAATGATGTGTTTCCCTTAAAGTGCTTTAGGAACTTAGGAGTTTTTAAAATGTTACTTAAAGTTTATAATAGAATCACTGCTAGTTTTAGAACTGATATTGCTTTGATTTTTTTTAAAAAGTGTTGCAGTTTCTTAACAGTAAGTATAAAAGCAGAAATTAATTATTTAAAGATGTTAAAAAAAAACCCACCAGATAACTGTGCAGCTATTCACATTTATCAGAAGACCTCTCCAGAAATTATTGCTCTTTTTCTCTATTGCCATTCAAGTTTATTGAAATTTAAATGGCACCTATAGAAGACTTGGAATTAGAAGATATATGTTAATATTATGACTCCACTAATTTGTTCTATATCCTCTGAGCTTCAGGGTTTTTTTTGTTTTTTGTTTGGCCATGCTGCATAGCTTGTGGGATCTTAGTTCCCTGACCAGGCACTGAACCCAGGCCCCAGAAATGAAAGCGCCAAGCCCTAGCCACTGGTTTGCCAGGGAATTCCCCGAGCTCCAGTTTTATCATTTGTGTAATGGACATGATAACACATTGTAGATGGACAGTGCTTTCTAGATGGTACTCTTCTCATATGGGTCTCCAATAGTACATTATACCTGGTGCGAATGTTACACCTGATGCGAAGAACTGACTCATTTGAAAAGACCCTGATGCTGGGAAAGATTGAAGGCGAGAGGAGAAAGGGACGACAGAGGATGAAATGGTTGGATGGCCTCACCAACTCAATGGACATGAGTTTGAGTAAACTGCGGGGGTTGGTGATGGACAGGGAGGCCTGGCGTGCTGCAGTCCATGGGGTCGCAAAGAGTCAGACATGACTAAGTGACTGTACTGAACTGAACTGAATATTACATGGCCTTTGTTAATGAGAGGATTCCTCCTCTCTTTTTGAAAAACTCAGTTCTCAAATCATAGGGAGGAATGCAGGTAAATAATCATAATTTTGTCTTTATGTTTCTTGTCAGCTTATGGGTTGTATTTTTTCAGGTTGATACGGGCAATACTGGAAGGGTATTGGCTTCTGATGCTGCTGTATTCCTAAAAAAATCAGGACTTCCAGACCTGATACTCGGAAAGGTAGTATTTGTTCATTGTATCCATAACTAGATATAATGAATATTTATTAGTATAGATAAATTGGATAAAATTCAAAAGACATCTTGAGAAACTTAGAACTGAGTCATGAAAGCAGTTACAGTAATCCAGTGGAGGGAATTTCTGGTGTAGTGATTTATCGTCTTGAAAAATATGGTGTTTTTTAGATTTTTAGAAAACAAATTACTTTTTAGTAGAATGAAATGAGGAAGTAATAGTGCATTTGAGTGTTGTGGAGAGAAACAGTGCAGACTGGGAACCTTGCCACCCACTCAGAATTGGCTGTTTCCCTGCTTCCTCTATTAGAACTGTCTCTTAACTGTGTTGAGTATGTGGTAAATAGAGTAGGAGATGAGAGGCTTAGGAAAGAGCACAAAGAGGTGGAAAGTCCCTCTCTTGGCTTGCTGTCCTTATAAATCCTTATGTATGATATTGATATGTATTCAACCCTGAAAAATAATCATTAATAATTTTATTATTCACAAATAAACATTAACTATTTCAGCTTACCCATAAGAAAGAATATCATCTTAATAAGGATCTAAAATCAAGGTAGCATATTCTAGTGGAAAGAGCATTGGACTTAGAACCTGGGTTGGGTTAATAAAAAAGTTGTTGGACTGAAAGTTAGAACCTGGGCTTCATTTCTTTCCCTGATGTCTTGGATGTTCATGAGTAAGTCACTTAACCTCATTGGACCTTAATGTCTTTGTGTAGGGTTACACTAAGTGATCGTCAAAGTTTCTTTCTGCTTTTAATTCTACAATTCTTAAATCTGACTACCAAAGAGCGTGAGGTTGTCAATTGCAGGAATTTTATTTATCTGTAAGATGATTTTTGTTTTAAGTATAGATTGATACTTTTCTTTTCTTCTAAATTTCAGATCTGGGATTTAGCTGACACAGATGGGAAAGGTATCCTGAACAAACAAGTAAGATTCAGAGACTGACATGAGCAATTTTTGAGTGATTCAGAATAAAAAATAGCTAGCAGTTTTTTGTATTTTTAAACTAAAAATTCGTTTCTGCAAAATTAGGGTTTTGCCAGGACAATTGTTAAGAAAATACTTCCAATCACTAGACATTAAAGTACCTAATTCCCAAAGATTAGAGTTTGGTGACATTAGTTCTCCTGGAGTGTCAGTTTGGCCTGCTATAACAAAATATCACAAACAGCAAAACTTTATTGCTCACAGTTCTGGAGGCTGGAAGTCTGAGATAAATTGCCAGCATGATTCTAGTGAGAACTTTCTTCTAGATTGCAGACTTTTTCTTTATCCTTACATGGCAGAATGTGCTAGTAATTTCTTTCAACCCTCTTTTGTAAGACACTAGGCCCATTTATAAGGGCCCTATCCTAATGGTCTAAGTACTTCCCAGAGGCTCTGCCATTGTTTTGAGGAGTTTAACTTTCAATATATGGATTTTGGGAGATACATTCAAATAATAACATGGGATTTATTTTTCTTAGTTATTCAGGGAGACTTTACTCTTTGTATCTTACTAAGTTTCTTATGTGTTCAGGGTTATAAATAAAAGTGGATTTTATTATTTATGTGTTAAGATGGTATTACCTTGTACGTTGGAAGGGAACATCTTGGCTAATCAAATCTAAGTATGGTGTATTCTGGTCTAGGTTTTATTGCTAACATATAAACCAAAAAATGGTTTACAGGCCAAAAGTCAGTCTTGCGCCAAAAAGTGGTTGTGGGTATTAGACACCATTAGAGTACTTTAAATTAAGTTTCACTTGTTGGAGATAGATTTCAGAGTTTTACAGGATTAAATTCAAAGCTTGCTAAATGTTGATACATTGGCTGAGCACTACTACTCAAAGTTAATTCCCCCTATAGGGATAACTGAAACTGACTGAGAAAAAAGGATGGAAAAATTAGATAAGGGGTCAGAATACCCAGTCTCTTATATAAGATTCCAAGGCTAGATTGTGGTCCTCATTGGACTCCCTGGCCAGAAGAGCCGATTTGGTGCCTTGGAGACATCCAGGGTGCTCTAGACTTAGTCAGCAGATTATTTGTTGAGTACCTGTTTTGAGCCAGGCTTTGGAGATACAGAAGTAAATGTGATGGAATGTGATCCCTGTCTTCAGGAACTTAACAGTAAAATAAATTCTTGATTGCTTCTCTTAGTCTTCGGATGTTTAGTTTGAGTTGCCTTTGTTATATCCAGGTGACGGGATTTATGGATCTGCAGTTAAACTTTGAAGGTGAAGGCGCTGGCACCCCACTCCAGTACTCTTGCCTGGAAAATCCTATGGACGGAGGAGCCTGGTGGGCTACAGTCCATAGGGTCGCAAAAAAGTCGGACATGACTGAGCGACTTCAGTTTCACTTTTCACTTTCATGCATTGGAGAAGGAAATGGCAACCCACTCCAGTGTTCTTGCCTGGAGAATCCCAGGGACGAGGGAGCCTGGTAGGCTGCCGTCTGTGGGGTTGCACAGAGTCGGACACGACTGAAGCGACTTAGTAGCAGCAGCAGCAGCAGTTAAACTTTGATGTTTGCATTGGAGGAATAGATTTTTGAATTAACATGAAATTAAGGACATAAACCAATACTTACTGAGTTTCTATGAGCCAAAAATGATAGTACTTTCTTCCTATAGTGTGGTTTTTAATTTTGTTACTTACAGTACATTGTAAGGAATTAGCCCCACTTTTAAAGAGTTTTTGTTTTTTTTTTTTAAACTTGCCTAAGGCCTCATAACAAGTAGTAGAACTAGAATTCAGTGCAGTATCATTTCACTTCAGAGCCCTTCCATACTATCGGGGATGTGGACTTGATACAGAATGACAAGAGAAAAAGGGTTATTTAGAGTTCAGCATTTAAAGGATGGGAGGAAGACAAGACTCCAACAGAAGATACTTGGAAGGTCAGAGAGGAACTTGGACAGCTTTATGAAGTTGTGCTGGTAGAGGAGAGCTTCAGGGAGGATCATACTGTCTAGGCTGCCAAAAGAACAAGTAGGTTGAGGTTTCTTTCTTTTTTTTTTGAGAGTCTATTGTATTTTGTAGCTATGAATTTGTGACAGTTGTTTCTCTGGCTAATGGTGGGAGTTGAAGTCAAATTGCATAGAAGCTAGTGTGGGGAATGAAAAGAGAAGGGGAGATCTTGAAATAGCATTTTTTCAAGATATTTATTAGTGAAGATGAACTGTATGAACAGACAACCTGCGAGTTTCTAGGAGTAGGTTATGAATTGAGTAAGGAAGTTGTAGGTGAGAACAGGAGATTTGAGAATCAGCAGCTATACCTAGAGTATTGACAAATTGTAAGTAATCATGACTGGAGTAAAAATCATGACTGTTATGCCTATTCTGAGACTTGATTTTAACTGAGAATAGCTGAAAACAAGTTGCTTCAGTGTCTTCCCACTTACTAATTAAATTTTGAACTAAGGCTTCAAATACCAAAAATCCAAGGACTTTTGGGAGAGATTTATAAGTATTATGAACTCAAGCAGTTATAATTGTTTCAGATATTGCATAGTTATTCTTTGTAGCTTTTCTGGAATAACAGTGACTGAATCATTTGAATGATTGTTCTAGTGTCAAAATTTATAATCTTAAATCCAGATATGACTTTTGATAACCTTTTATTTATTTTCTTCTACACTTTTTTCTAAGATTCTTTTTCTTAAGTGATAAAAATAATTTCTTTCCATCATTAAATATTCTTTGAAACATGATTATTAATCTTGGTATGTTTCCCATCTTGTGTATATCAGTTTATTTTCTCATTTATATTAATATTTTTTGCTGTTTATTATATCAGGAATATCTTTGTTCATAGAGCTCTTCTTATATTTAGAGCAAGTGTTTTTTAAAGCAAGTGTGCTATCATATTCACTGAGACATAAAAGTTTTGGAGTAGTTGTGAATTGTTTTATATTTTCAGATTGAAGATATATGTGTAGATAGATGGATGGGTGGGTGAATGGGTAGATGCATAATGCTCTTAACAGTCATACTTTTCTTTCTCAGGAATTCTTTGTTGCTTTGCGTCTCGTGGCATGTGCCCAGAATGGATTGGAGGTTTCACTAAGTAGTTTGNTTTTCAGATTGAAGATATATGTGTAGATAGATGGATGGGTGGGTGAATGGGTAGATGCATAATGCTCTTAACAGTCATACTTTTCTTTCTCAGGAATTCTTTGTTGCTTTGCGTCTCGTGGCATGTGCCCAGAATGGATTGGAGGTTTCACTAAGTAGTTTGAACCTGGCTGTTCCTCCACCCAGATTTGTAAGAAATGTTTGTAAATTTAAATTGTATTTTAAAAACTGACACCACATGATTAGAAAGTAGTATTTTCTTGCTTCTGTTTACTTTTATTTATTTAACTTCCTATTGATACTCTTTTAACTTGTTTCCAGTCTTTTATTATTTAAAACTGCTGCAATAAATAGAAACCTTGAATCTGTCACTTTGCATGTGCAGAAATATATATATAAATTCTCAGATGTGGAATTGCTGTTTCAAAAGTTTGTGCATTGTAATTTTCACTTACAATAACTTGTCTTCCAATAAAACTAACTTGTTTTAGTTCATAGTCCCACCAGCAATTGGTTGAGTGTACTTTTTCTAGCTTACTGTTGTCAAACTTTTGTTTCTTGTAAATTTGATAGGTGATCAGTGGAATGTAAGTGTAGTCTTAATTTATCCTTTTGGTTTTATAAAGTGAAGTTGGGTAGTTTTTCTCATGCTTATGAGCCATTTACATTGTCTTTGTGTGAAATATCTGTTAATAACTTTTGCCTGTTTTTCTTAGGTTGTTGGTCTTTTCTTATTGAGTTCAAGAGGCTCTTCATATATTAGGGAAACAGTTGTTTGTCTATATGAATTGCAGAAATTTTTTCCCGTTCGCTGTTTGTCTTTTGACTTTGTGGTAATTTGTTTTCCCATAAAAAAGATATTGTATTTAATGTAAATGAATTGTTTGAATTTGTTTTTTATGATTTCTTTGTTTACATTAACAGTAATCCTGATGTAAGGTGTATATGGATTCAAATTTATATTTCTTCAAGCTGACTACCATGTTTATTGAATAATCAGTCTTTTCCATACTGATTTGAAATGCCACCTCAATCATGACATTCTCATATGTATTTATTTTTTCTGGATTTTTCTGTTTATATCCATTGATCTGTTTATCTGTATGTTGATCTCTTATTGTTTCAGTGATCATATTTGATAACATACCTGATAGGGTTAGTCCTCCCTACCTTACTGCTTTTTTCACAAGTTTCATAGCTCTTCTTGTTTTTAAAATTCAGTATTTTAAAAGTATTTGGTATAAGTATTATGAATTTAACTTCAGTTTTGAGAGTTTCTATACTTCTGAGTTTAATTGTGGAGTCAGAGGGTTAATTTAGGGATTTGTTGCCTAACTATATACTGTTAGTAAACATTTTCAAATATAGTTGTCTCTACACGCAAATAAACATAGTAACTTGGACATGGTATTGGTAGGTTCCTGTACTTGTGACTTAGAAATCTTGAGTTGTGCTTGTCCCGGTCTGCTTTCCTTAAATATTATGGGGAAAAGTCATCAGGTAACAGGGCCATAAATATTTTTTTTACATTCAGATAACTGTATCTTCATTTTATTTTGATTTCAGGTGTAATAGGATTTATTCTATGAGATTTAACATGTTTTAGTTAGTGCTCCACAGTCATTTATGCAGCTAACACAGCTAATTCAGTTTTGTTTCATTTGTACTTCAGTGAAAGTCTGAGTTAATGTTAAATAGTGTCCTTTGTATATTGAGATCCAGCATTTTGTCTGAGTGTTTAAATCCAAAGACGATTTCCTCTTCATTTTTTATTGATATGAGGATTTCAGCTGTTCGTGTGCTGTGTTTTCCTTTTTAGCATGACACCAGTAGTCCTTTGTTAATCAGTGGACCCTCTGCAGCTGAGCTCCCATGGGCTGTAAAAGTAAGTAAACTTTATGACTATTCTTTTACCACACTTTGCTTCTTACATACATAATCCTTTCCCCCTTCTTTCAAAATGTATTGCAGGGTGCTTTAGACTTTAATTTTTTACTGTGAAGGAAATGCTGGTACTAGAAATTGCTTGAGTGATATTATTCTCTGTCAGTCATTTTTTGACTGTATTGTCTTAATCTCCTTTCTCTTGTAGTGTAAACTAAAAATGGTGGTGTCATAATCTGGTATTAACTAAAGTATTTGATGAATACGTAGTTTGCCCCACTGGTATTATTTCTTATTTGAAAAGTTCTGCCTAACTAAATATTCTCTTTATGACTCTAAAACAAACAATTTTTTATGAAATCTTTTTCTGAAATGGGTATTTTGCCTTATAGTTATTTAGAAGCACCAAAATGGTTATAGCTATCTTATCAGGTTTTAAAAATTATAATTTTAAAATAGAATGTAGCGGATCAAATAATCTGTAATAAATGTATAGTTTTGTCAGAAAACCATTTTGGTTTGTATGCCTTGTGTGCTGTTGTGTAAGGATCTGGTCTTGACTTGGCAAATCATGAATGATAGTTTTTATGTTATACAGATAATTTACAGGGATTTTTGGAAATACCTTATTATTGATAGGAAAAAGATATCTTGCTTTGGAAAAAATGAGGGAAATGATGTTTATTTCTTTGGCAAGGATTTCTTTTTAAAATAAAAATAAATTGAGTTTGAAATGTAATTAATGCCATGTTTAGAATGTCATAGAATGTCACTAACAGCTGTTGGTTCTTACAGAAGTTATTGCTTTGCTTTGGGTCTGTTTGAGAGGGTTAGACTAGATGCTCTTCTCAAAGTCCTTTGATCCCTGAAATCTTTTGATTTTAAAATCCCTGATTTTAACTTAATAGTAGAAAAGGCAAAGATGATGTTTCAGTTACAAAAGGAATAGAGAGGATTCCAACCTTTTGAGTGGAATAACTTTTAAATTACTATTTACATCAAAATATGTTTTTTAAATGATCATTTAAAAAATGTTGCCTAGCCTTTGAGGACTTAATGTTTATAACTGCAGTTATGTTCCTTTCCCCATCATTTAACTTGTGATCTTTTTTTATATTATAGCCTGAAGATAAGGCCAAATATGATGCAATTTTTGATAGTTTATGCCCAGTGAATGGATTTCTGTCTGGTGATAAAGTGAAACCAGTGTTGCTCAACTCTAAGTTACCTGTGGATATTCTTGGAAGAGTAAGATATTAAATTCTAAGTGTAACTTTTATGTATTTTATTTTACTTTAAACCAGAACAGTTTAGCTCACTGTTAAAGAGTACATAGATCCTATTTTGAAGTTGTGGTGTTATAGAATTTTTTGTGCTCCCACTTAAAACTATTGCCAGTTTCTTTCTTTCTTTGGTTATTCCCTCTGAAATATGAGTGTTTGAAATTAGCTGTCATAATCCTTTAGGTAAGGCCTTTTGTCTTTGGGTTGTATGCTCTGACCTCCCAGTTCCTTGATTTAATTTCCAGAGACCATCAGTATTCTACATCTCTCTCTACTCCACGACTGTATCATGGGGTCTGGTTAAGGGAATAATTTCATCTCTGAAATCATAAATTCTACTCACTTCTTGACTTTCTAGATTGCTTTCTTAGATATTTGTAAGACTAATTCTTAGACATTATCAAGACCTTTATCAGTTCAGTTCAGTTGCTCAGTTGTGTCTGACTCTCTGTGACCCCATGAATCACAGCACGCCAGGCCTCCCTGTCCATCACCAACTCCTGGAGTTCACTCAACTCAGGTCCATTGAGTCGGTGATGCCATCCAGCCATCTCATCCTCTGTCATCCCCTTCTCCTCCTGCCCCCAATCCCTCCCAGCATCAGAGTCTTTTCTTTTCCAGTGAGTCAGTTCTTCCCATGAGGTGGCCAAAGTATTGGAGTTTCAGCTTCAGCATCAGTCCTTCCAATAAACACCCAGGACTGATCTCCTTTAGGATGGACTGGTTGGATCTCCTTGCAGTCCAAGGGCCTCTCAAGAGTCTTCTCCAACACCACAGTTCAAAAGCATCAATTCTTTGGTGCTCAGCTTTCTTTATAATCCAACTCTCACATCCATACATGACTACTGGAAAAACCGTAGCTTTGACTAGGCTACAGTCCATGGGGTCTCAAAGAGTCGGACATGACTGAGCGACTTCACTTTCTTTCTTTCTTTCTTTAAGGTTTATTCTCTGTATGTTCTGGACATTAGTTGGCTAATGATTAATAATACAGTGTTCATTGAATATGTATTTCAAAGAATTATTATTGAATTATTGAATAATTATTCAATTAATTAGCAGTTCTGTGTTATAGGGAAAACAATAATAGAGTCGGTTGGAAGTCTTCAGATTGAAGACTGATTCTGTTACTTAATAATAGTTACATGATCCTAGATAAGTCATATAGTCTTAGGTCTAAAATAGGTTTTATAGTGCCACATGAAGTTGTTGCATGAAGTAACTGAGGTGATGTTTTTCAAAAAATGTAGTTGTTTAAAGTTGTTCAGTGGCTGACTTTTTGTTGTTGTTGTCTGACTTTTTGTGACCCCCATGGACTGTAGCACACCAGGCTTTCCTGTCCTTGACCATCTTCTGGAGCTTGCTCAAATTAATGTCCATTGAACTGGTGATGCCATCCAACCATCTCATGTCTCTCATCCCCTTCTCCTCCTGTCCTCAGTCTTTCCCAGTATCAGGGTCTTTTCTTTTCCAGTGAGCCAGCTCTTTGCATGAGGTGGCCAAAGCATTGGAGCTTCAACTTCAGCATCAGTCCTTTCGATGAATATTGAGGACTGAGTTCCTTTAGGATTGACTGGTTTGATGTCCTTGCAGTCCAAAGGATTCTCAAGAGTCTTCTCCAACACCACAGTTCAAGCATCAAAAAGTTGTTTAAAGTACTGTGTTACATAATTGTTTTCTTAGTTGAGAGGAGCAAAACATTTTCTTTAAAAATTTGCAAAGTGATTTCTGTTTAAAACTACTTGATATTAAGAATTATTATTAATTTTTTTTACAGAAATTCTATTAGTGATGTAATAAGATGCTCGGCATAATTGAAATTTCTCAGAAAAATAGATTTTATAATGTTTAGGAAAAACTTTTCCCTCCAAATATATATTTGATATATACAATTAGCACATGAAATGAAATGATGTTAATCTTAATTCTTTTCTTTTTAAGGTTTGGGAATTGAGTGATATTGACCATGATGGAATGCTTGACAGAGATGAGTTTGCCGTTGTAAGTAACCTAACACTTTTGAAATTTTAAACATCTTAATGGTTTTCTCAAGTGAAAATTTCCCGTTTTTGTTTATCTTTAGAGGAAAACTACATTTCTCTTAAAATTAATGGTATGACAGTTTTTACCTAGAATTTATAATCAATAAATATTATTCAGCAAATGGATAGTGGAGAGTGAATGTTTTTGCCCTCTTCGTTTTATTTGACTTTAAGGTATGTAAGAATACATGCTTTGGATAATGCACTCTAAAGATGCTGAGTATAATCTTTTGAATCTCAACTTGACCAGGCATATTAGTGCCTACTTCTGCTGTGAAAATGTCTTTATTTCAAATATACTCCCAAATTTTCACATTTTTTCATTAAAGGAAAACATGAATAATACAACAGTTTCACCTCATTTATGGAAGCAGAAAAAGTTTAGACATCTTATCCGAAGATATATTATCCTTAGTAAATGGATAGTTAATTAATTCTAAAGAGAGCTGTTTTCATGTCTTCCTTAAGGGTTACATGAAATTCTGCTGTGAACTCATGAATGATAAATCTCTAATTCTCCTTTAATCTCTTGTGTGGAAATTAGTCTTTTCAAATTTTCTCTCTTTATTTGGCTAAGAAATTGTTTCTTTGACTTTCAGATTTGCCACAGAATTGCGCTATTCTTTATTCTCTTCTGGGTTTGTGTGTGGGTGTCTTTCTCTTTCCAGATTTTACTTATTTTTGCTTCTTGTTTTTTGTTTAACTGAATTTTTGTGTAGCCTATTAATCTTTTAAAAGGAGCCATCTTTTCTGGTAGTGTCTTTAGGATTTTCTATGTATAGTATCATGTCATCTGCAAACAATGACAGTTTTATTTCTTTTCCAGTTTGAATTCCTTTTATTTCTTTTTCTTATTGCTATATTGAATAAAAGTGATGAGAGTAGATATCCTTGTATTGTTTCTGATTTTAGAGGAAATGCTTTCAGCATTTTACTGTTATGTTACCTGTGAATTTGTCCTATATGGCCTTTATTATGTTGCGGTAGGTTCCTGCTATGCCCACTTTTTGGATAGGTTTTATTATAAATGTTGAATTTTGTCAAGAGTTATTTTGGCATCTATGAGCTGATCATACGTTTTTAATTTTTTTTGTGTGGTATCTTCATCTGGTTTTGGGCTTCCCTGGTGGTTCAAATGGTAAAGAGTCCGCCTGCAATGCTGGAGACCTGGGTTTGATCCCTGGGTTGGGAAGGTCCCCTGGGGGAGGGCTTGGTAACCCACTCTAGTATTGCCTGGAGAATCGCCATGGATTGAGGAGCCTGGCAGGTTACAGTCCATGGGGTCACAAAGAATTGGACACAACTGAGCAGCTAAGCACACAGCATCTGATTTTGGTATCAGGGTGATGGTGGCCTCATAGAATAAGTTTAGATGTGTTCCTTCCTTTGCAATTTCTTTGAATAGTTTAAGAAAGATTGGTATTACTCTTTTCTGAATTGTTGGTAGAATTTACAGGTAGAACCTGTAAAGCTATCTGATCCTGAATTTTTGTTTGTTGAGAGTTTTTAAATCACAGATTCAAGTTCAGTACTTAAAATTGGTCTCTTCATATTTTCTATTTCTCCCTGGTTTAGTCTTGAGAGATTGTATTTTTCTAGTAATTTGTCCGTTTCTTCGAAGTTGTACATTTTATTGCCATATAGTTGCTTGTGGTAGTCTTGCTGCAGTCCATGGGGTCGCGAAGAGTCGGACACACTGAGCGACTTCCCCTTCTCTTTTCCCTTTCATGCCCTGGAGAAGGAAATGGCAACCTACTCCAGTGTTCTTGCCTGGAGAATGCCAGGGACAGGGGAGCCTGGTGGGCTGCCGTCTATGNTGCTGCAGTCCATGGGGTCGCGAAGAGTCGGACACACTGAGCGACTTCCCCTTCTCTTTTCCCTTTCATGCCCTGGAGAAGGAAATGGCAACCTACTCCAGTGTTCTTGCCTGGAGAATGCCAGGGACAGGGGAGCCTGGTGGGCTGCCGTCTATGTGGTCTCACAGAGTCGGACACGACTGAAGCGATTTTGCAGCAGCAAGTCTCTTTCATTTATTTCTGCTTTGATCGTTATGATTTCACTCTTCTTACTAACTTTGGGTTTTGTTTGTTCTTATTTCTCTAGTTGCTTTAGCTGTAACATTAGGTTGTTTATTTGAGATTTTTCTTGTTTCCTGAGGTAAGCTTGTGTTGCTATAGACTTCCTTCATAAAACTGCATTTGCTGCATTTGATAGGTTTTAGATAGTCATGTTTTCATTTTCATTTGTCTCTAGATATTTTATTTCCTCTTTGATTTTTTCAGTGACCCATTGGTTGTTTAGTAACACTGTTTAGCTTCCATGTGTTTGTGGTTTTGCAGTTTTCTCTTAGTTGATTTCTAATCTCATAGCATTGTGGTTGGAAAACATACTTGATACAATTGCAATTTTCTTAAATTTACTGAGACTTACTTTATGGCTCAGCCTGTGTTCTATCCTGGAGAATGTTCCATGTGCACTTGAAAAGAATGTGTATTCTGCTGCTTTCAGATGAAATGCTCTATTAATATTAGTTCCATCTGGTCTAATGGGCCATTTAAGGCCTGTGTTTCCTTATTTATTTTTGTCTGGATGATCTGTCCATTGATGTAAGTAGGGTATTGAAATTCCCTACCATTACTGTGTTACTGTCAATTTCTCCTTTTATGTCTGTTAACATTTATTATTTTATTATTGACATACTCCTATGTTGAGTGCATTTATACTTACAGTTGTTGTATCTTCTTGACCCCTTGATTATTACATAGTGTCCTTTGTTGTCTCTTATAACAGTCTTTATTTTAAAGTCTATTTTATCTGATTTGAGTATTGGTACTGCAGCTTTCTTCTGATACCCATTTGCGTGGAATACCTTTTTTCATTTTCTCACTTTCAGTCTGTATGTGTCTCAAGATCTGAAGCGAATCTCTTGTAGACAGCATATATACGGGTCTTATTTTTGTATCCATTCAGTCAGTCTGTGTCTTTTGGATGGAGCATTTAATCTATTTTCATTTAAGGTAATTACTGCTATTCTTATTGCTGTTTCGGTTAATTGTTCTGAATTTGTCTTTGTAGGTCTTTTTTCTTCCTTTTTTCTTTTGTTCACTTGTGATTTGATGACTTTCTTTAGTGTTGTGTTTGGATTCCTTTTTTTTTGTTTGTGTATATATGAATTATAGATTTTTTGGTTTGCAGTTCCCATAAGGTTTTGATATAGCAGTCTATATATATTTCCATGATTGTTTTAAGTTGCTGATCTCTTTAGTTCAAATGCATTTCAGATACCTTGCTTTTGTACTCTCATCACAATTTTTGGTTTAGATACCATATTTGTGTGTGGATGATTTCCCACCGTTACTCTAGTTTTCCCTTTACCAGTGAGCTTTCCCATTTCGTAATTTTCTTGTTTCTCATTGTGGTCTTTTCCTTTCCGCCTAGAGAAGTTCCTTTAGCATTTGTCATAATGCTGGTTTGGTGGTGCTAAATTCTTTTTTGCTTTTGCTTGTCTGTAAAGCTTTTGATTTCTCCATCATTCAGGTATGACCTAAATCAAATCCCTTATGATTATACAGTGGAAGTGAGAAATAGATTTAAGGGCCTAGATCTGATAGACAGAGTTCCTGATGAACTATGGAATGAGGTTCGTGACATTGTACAGGAGACAGGGATCAAGACCATGCCCATGGAAAAGAAATGCAAAAAAGCAAAATGGCTGTCTGGAGAAGCCTTACAAATAGCACTGAAAAGAAGAGAGGTGAAAAGCAAAGGAGAAAAGAAAAGATATAAGCATCTGAATGCAGAGTTCCAAAGAATAGCAAGAAGAGATAAGAAAGCCTTCTTCAGCAATCAATGCAAAGAGATAGAGGAAAACAACAGAATGGGAAAGACTAGAGATCTCTTCAAGAGAATTGGAGATACCAAGGGAACATTTCATGCAAAGATGGGCTCGATAAAGGATAGAAATGGTATGGACCTAACAGAAGCAGAAGATATTAAGAAGAGGTGGCAAGAATACACAGAAGAACTGTACAGAAAAGATCTTCACGACCCAGATAATCATGAGGATGTGATCACTAATCTAGAGCCAGACATCTTGGAATGTGAAGTCAAGTGGGCCTTAGAAAGCATCACTAAGAACAAAGCTAGTGGAGGTGATGGAATTCCAGTTGAGCTGTTTCAAATCCTGGAAGATGATGCTGTGAAAGTGCTGCACTCAATATGCCAGCAAATTTGGAAAACTCAGCAGTGGCCACAGGACTGGAAAAGGTCAGTTTTCATTCCAATTCCAAAGAAAGGCAATGCCAAAGAATGCTCAAACTACCGCACAATTGCACTCATCTCACACGCTAGTAAAGTAATGCTCAAAATTCTCCAAGCCAGGCTTCAGCAATATGTGAACCGTGAACTCCCTGATGTTCAAGCTGGTTTTAGAACAGGCAGAGGAACCAGAGATCAAATTGCCAACATCCGCTGGATCATGGAAAAAGCAAGAGAGTTCCAGAAAAACATCTATTTCTGCTTTATTGACTATGCCAAAGCCTTTGACTGTGTGGATCACAATAAACTGTGGAAAATTCTGA
Source organism: Oreotragus oreotragus (assembly GCA_006410675.1). Lineage (NCBI taxonomy): Eukaryota > Metazoa > Chordata > Mammalia > Artiodactyla > Bovidae > Oreotragus > Oreotragus oreotragus. The sequence goes on along the minus strand of SJYX01005924.1, from coordinate 143,926 downwards.
AAGAGATGGGAATACCAGACCACCTAACCTGCCTCTTGAGAAATCTGTATGCAGGTCAGGAAGCAACAGTTAGAACTGGACATGGAACAACAGACTGGTTCCAAATAGGAAAAGGAGTACGTCAAGGCTGTATATTGTCTCCCTGCTTATTTAACTTATATGCAGAGTACATCATGAGAAACGCTGGACTGGAAGAAACACAAGCTGGAATCAAGATTGCCGGGAGAAATATCAATAACCTCAGATATGCTGATGACACCACCCTTATGGCAGAAAGTGAGGAGGAGCTAAAAAGCCTCTTGATGAAAGTGAAGGAGGAGAGCGAAAAAGTTGGCTTAAAGCTCAACATTCAGAAAACGAAGATCATGGCATCCGGTCCCATCACTTCATGGGAAATAGATGGGGAAACAGTGGAAACAGTGTCAGACTTTATTTTTTTGGGCTCCAAAATCACTGCAGATGGTGACTGCAGCCATGAAATTAAAAGACGCTTACTCCTTGGAAGAAAAGTTATGACCAACCTGGATAGTATATTCAAAAGCAGAGACATTACTTTGCCGACTAAGGTCCGCCTAGTCAAGGCTATGGTTTTTCCTGTGGTCATGTATGGATGTGAAAGTTGGACTGTGAAGAAAGCTGAGCGCCGAAGAATCGATGCTTTTGAACTGTGGTGTTGGAGAAGACTCTTGAGAGTCCCTTGGACTGCAAGGAGATCCAACCAGTCCATTCTGAAGGAGATCAACCCTGGGATTTCTTTGGAAGGAATGATGCTAAAGCTGAAACTCCAGTACTTTGGCCACCTGATGCGAAGAGTTGACTCATTGGAAAAGACTCTGATGCTGGGAGGGATTGGGGGCGGGAGGAGAAGGGGACGACCGAGGATGAGATGGCTGGATGGCATCACGGACTCGATGGACGTGAGTCTGAGTGAACTCCGGGAGATGGTGATGGACAGGGAGGCCTGGCGTGCTGCGATTCATGGGGTCGCAAAGAGTTGGACACGACTGAGCAACTGAACTGAACTGAAAGCTTTTGATTTCTCCATCAAATCTGAACAAGAGCCTTGCTAAGCAGAGTATTCTTGGTTGTAGGCTTTTCCCTTTTTCCTTTAAATGTATCATGCCACTCTGTTCTGTCTGTTAAGTTTCTGCTGAAAACTCAGCTGTTAACTTTATGGAGATATCCTGTATGTCATTTCTTGCTTTTCACTTGTTAGTTTTAACATTTTTTCTTCCTCTTTAATTTTTGTCAGTTTGATTACTATGTCTCAGCATGTTCCTCCTTGGGTTGATGCTGTATGGTACTCTCTGTGCTTCCTGGGCTTGAGTGACTGCTTCCTTTCCCATGTTAGGGGAGTTTTCAGCTATTATCTCTGTAAGTATTATCTTCTCAGGCCCTTTCTGTGTCTTCTCCTTCTGGGATCCCTATAATGCCACGTTGCTGTGAATGACATTGTCCCAGAGGTTTCTTAAGCTGTACTTGTTTCTTTTCATTCTTTTTTCTTTACTCTGTTCCGTGGCAGTGATTTCCAGTACTCTTTCAGCTCCCTTATCCATTCTTCTGCCTCATTTATTCTTATATTGATTCCTTCTAGTTTATTTTTTATTTCAGTTATTGTATTCTTCAACTATCTTTGGTTGTTCTTTATTTTTTCTAATTATTTGTTAAAAACTTATTGTAACGTCTTGCTTTATGCTTGAATTCTTTTCCCAGGTTCTTGGATCATCTTTGCGATCATTACTCTGAACTCTCTCTTGGGTAGATTGCCTATCTCCACATCACTTAGTTGTTTTAATGGGGTTTTATCTTGTTCCTTTGTCTGGAACATAATCCTCTGCCATCTCCTTTTGTCTAAAGTTCTATTTGTATTTTTATGTATATGGAAAGTTAGTTACGTTTCTTGATAATGGAGAAGTGGCCTTCTGTAGAGGATGTCCTCTGTGTACCAGCCGTATACTCCCCTCTCATCACAGTGGCCAGGAACCAGCTGGTCCCAGGGTAGGTTGTGACCTGTGTCTGCAGACTCAGTTGTGTAGGCTGTGGCACTGTATATTTCTTGCTTCTGGTGTTTGCCCCCTCTTGGGTGAGGCTGGTCTAGCTTCCTAGTGGTTAGGGGCAGGTTTCTGCCCACTGGTGGATGGAATTGGATCTTGGCTCTTTGGTGTACAGGCCCATGTCAAGGAGTGTGTCTAGAGGTGGTTGTGGTCTCAGGAAGTCTTTAGGCCACCTGTCTTTTGATGGATGGGACTGTGTTCCTGCCCTGTTGGTTGTTTGGCCTGAGGCATCCCAACACTGGAGCCTACAGGCTATTGGCTGGGTCAGGTCTTGGTGCTAATGTCGCAAGAAAGATATCTTCTGGATATATTTGTCACTAGCTTTTGCGTTCTAAGAGAGAGCCACATCCACCCCCTACTTCGGTGGGAGACCCTCCAAGACCAACAGGTAGGTCTGGCCTAGGCTTCAATGAATTTACTGCTTTTCCTTGGTTCCTAGTGCACATGAGACCTTGGGTGCACCCTCCAAGAGTGTAGTCTCTGTCTCCCCCAGTCCTGTAGAGTAAGACTCGCTGACCTTCCAAGCCAAGGGCTCTGGGGACTCCTCCTACTGATGCCAGACCCCCAGACCAGGGAGCCCGATGTGGGGCTCAGAGCTCTCTCTCCTCGGGAGATCTTCTGCTATATGATTATATTAAGTTTGTGAGTCTCCCATCCAGAGGTGTGGGATTTGGTTATACAGCAGATGTGCCCCTCCTGCTGTCTTGTTGTGATTTCCGTTTTGTCTTTGGATGTAGAATAATTTTTTTTGTATGTTCCAGTCTTTTTTATTGATGATTGTCCAGTGGTTAGTTGTCACGGTGATGTTCCTGTGGAGGAGTGAGCTCAAGGTTTTCTATTCCAACATCTTATCTTCTCTTCCTCACTGTGCGCCCCAGCAGGAGCAGAACACAGAGGTCCTGAGAGCCCTGTTATCAAGTCTTCCTAATGCAGCCTAGATACAGCCATCTTTGGCAAACCCTGAGAAAGTAGAGAGTAAACCACGTGAGAGTGTTCTGAAAAGGAAGGCTCTGTGCTGCTCTTTAAGAAAAAATCATCCCAGATAGAAGTCTGCACTGCCCCTACTTAGGTGTAAGGGTGCAGACTGGAGTGCTTTTCTCGTGCATATGTGGCCACATGCAGGCAGTTATCCCAGAGCCAAAGTGTGTGTGTTTATTTTTTGAATGGAAATTAATAAAAATGAAATTCATAAGCAATTCTAATTTGGTTTGTTGAATTACAATATGGATTTTTAAAAACAATAACTTCTTTCATTAATGAACCAAAATTTGGTTGAACCTGAGTCTTTATGTTCAAGACTTAATCTTTAAAATTCATAACCAAACCAAATTCTTTCTTTCCTTTTATAGCATAAGTGGGATTTTGGGGTTGGTTTACTTTTTTAATTAGAATAAATAAAGTTGAAGATAGTGAGATATTCTAACTTCTATAACTTCTGTTGTATGTGAACCTTTAGTCAACAGTACTTATTTCTTTTCAAAGGTAAATGCTTTTCATATTCTCTGACATTTAGTGCTTCAGTTAAAAATCCAGAATCTAGAGTATCTTGGTGGAGTTTTTCTTTTTTTCTTTTAACTAAATTTGTAAAGGTTAGGCCTTGGCATGCCTTGGGTGTTCTGGCCACAGTTAAAATGAGTTTGTAAACTACTTTCAGGGATCATTTCTGTAGTTCATAAAATGACTTTTGAGATGGTTATGTACGTCTTGTTGTTGTTCGGTTGCTAAATCGTGTCTGACCCTTTGCAACCCCATGAACTAGAGCACACCAGGCTTCCCTGTCCTTTACTATCTCCCAGAGTTTGTTCAGATTCATGTCCATTGAGTTGGTGATGCTTTCTGGCCATCTCATCCTCTACTGCTGCCTTCTCCTTTTGCCTTTAATCTTTCCCAGCAGCAGGATCTTTTCTAATGAGTCACCTCTTCATATCAGGTGGCCAGAGTATTGGAACTTCAGCCTCAGCACCCACCAGTCCCTCTAATGACTATTCAGGCTTGATTTCCTTTAGGATTGACTGGTTTGATCTCCTTGTAGTCCAAGGGACTCTTCTAAGAGTCTTCTCCAGCACCACAGTTCAAAAACATCAAATCTTGGGTGCCTTGCCATTTTCATGGGCCAACTCTCACATCTCTAGCTGACTACTAGAAAAACCACAGCTTTGACCTTTGTCTGCAAAGTGATGTCTTTGCCTCTCAATACACTGTCTAAGTTTATCATAGCTTTCCTTGCACGGAGCAAGTGTCTCTTCATTTCATGGCTGCAGTGCCAGACTGCAGAATAACTGCTGATGGTGACTGCAGTCATTTGTGTGTGTATACACACAAAAATAAGATGGCAAAAAATAATTTCTATATCCTCGAATGCAGATTTTTTAGATGTCAATGACTGTTATCAGTATTCTGTTTGCTCATGAATGAATTATATGACTAGAGTATAAGGATATTGGAAGTACATCTTCCTGAGTTTTACTTCTGACTTACTTAGCTGAGGAGAATGTCTGATAGGGCATTAAGAGGACATTTTGTGAAAGAGTCAAATTTTCCTCTCTGATATCTGTTTGAAAACTCAAAATACCATAATATTCTGGGGGCTTCTTCCCTCATGGTACAGAGAATAAGAACCTGCCTTACAATACAGGGGACAACATGGGTTTGATCCCTTGTCCAAGAAGATTCCACATTTTGCAGAGTAACTAAATCTAGGTGCCACAGCTTGGGTCTTGCTGCTGAGCCCACACTCTAGAACCCATGAGCTGCAACCACTGAGCCTGTGCACCACAAATCCTGAAGTCCATGGGCTCTGCATGCTGCACTTACTGAGCCCATGTGCTGCAAAAGACCCAGTGCAACCAAAAATAAAATAAATAAAAAATTAGGATATTGGGAAATGACTAATAATTATGTTAAATTTTATTGTTCTCTTTGTTGGAATGAGTTCTATCAGTGTGCAGTCCTATTTCTTTGTTTTATTGAAACTGAAAACACGGTTTTTAAACTTAAAGTGAAGACCCTTAAATTTAATAATTTAATATTTGGTAAATGAGCTTATGCTTTTATCATAGATTTTAGAGTTGAACAAGATCCTGTAAATTAGCTCCTTTAAGCATAGATCCATTAGTGACAGGACGAGAGCTGAACCTGGGCCTTCTAGATCATGCTGGTTTTGATTTGTTTTTATGTTTATTAAATTTTAGAATGGCTTTAAGTTTTAGAAAAGTTGTAGATAAAATACAGAGAATTCCTCAATGCCTCTCACCCTACTTCTCTTACAATATTAACATATTATATTGTCCTGGTACTTACATCAAAACTGAAACCAACATTGGTACATTACTGTTAATTGAAGTCTAGACCTTATTTGCATTTCACCAGTGTTTCCTTTCTGAGAAGGCGATGGCACCCCACTCCAGTACTCTTGCCTAGAAAATCCCATGGATGGAGGAGCTGGCGGGCTGCAGTCCATGGGGTCGCTGAGGGTCGGACACGACTGAGCGACTTCACTTTCACTTTTCACCTTCATGCATTGCAGAAGGAAATGGCAACCCACTCTGGCATTCTTGCCTGGAGAATCCCAGGGACGGAGAGCCTGGCGGGNCCATGGATGGAGGAGCTGGCGGGCTGCAGTCCATGGGGTCGCTGAGGGTCGGACACGACTGAGCGACTTCACTTTCACTTTTCACCTTCATGCATTGCAGAAGGAAATGGCAACCCACTCTGGCATTCTTGCCTGGAGAATCCCAGGGACGGAGAGCCTGGCGGGCCGCCGTCTATGGGGTTGCACAGAGTCGGACACGACTGAAGCAACTCAGCAGCAGCAGCAGCATTGTCTCCTTTCAGTCCTTGGATCCTGTCGAGGTGGCACACTACATTTAACTGCGTGTATTATCAGTCTTTCTGGTCTTTGAGAGTCTCCCAGTGTTTCCTTTTTTCCTGTAACTCTTAACATTATCTAGGAGTTCTAGCTGGAGAAGGCAACGGCACCCGACTCCAGTACTCTTGCCTGGAGAATCCCAGGGGTGCGGGAGCCTCGTGGGCTGCAGTCCATGGGGTTGCGAAGAGTCGGACACGACTGAGCGACTTCACTTTCACTTTTCACCTTCATGCACTGGAGAAGGAAATAGCAACCCACTCTGGTGTTCTTGCCTGGAGAATCCCAGGGACGGGGGAGCCTGGTGGGCNCGGGAGCCTCGTGGGCTGCAGTCCATGGGGTTGCGAAGAGTCGGACACGACTGAGCGACTTCACTTTCACTTTTCACCTTCATGCACTGGAGAAGGAAATAGCAACCCACTCTGGTGTTCTTGCCTGGAGAATCCCAGGGACGGGGGAGCCTGGTGGGCTGGCGTCTGTGGGGTCGCACAGAGTCAGACACGACTGAAATGACTTAGCAGCAGCAGGAGTTCTAGCTAGGTATCTTGTGGAATGTCTTCCAATCTAGAAATAAGTGTTTTTCTCATAATTAACCAGAGGGTATTAGTTTTTGAAAAGAATACCACAGATGTAGAATACCTCTCTCATCACTTTTATTGGCAAGTGGGGCATGGGGTACATGATGTCCACATGCCATCACTGGTAATATTAACCTTCATCACTTGGTTAAAGCTGTGTTTGCAAAGTTTCTGCACTGTAATTTTCCCCTTTTCCTTCCTTCCTTCTTGGAGAGAGATACTCATGACTCTTTTACCTTATATTCTGTCTTCCTATTTATTTCTTCATTTTTACATTATTAAATTTTTCTATAGGTAAGTTCTTAGACTGAAAGTGGTGAAATTTTTGTCAGTATTATTTATTGTATTCTCATTATATGAAGAGTTTGGGACTTAGAGAATTATTAAGAATCTCTCTCAACTTGTTCACATTGCATTGAAATTTATGTTTCACTTGTTTGCTCCTTCTGTTGGATTGTTAAAATGAAAGATCCCTTTACTTTTGTATTTGTAATGCCTAGCACAGTGTCTGGTGGCAAGAAACTTTTCAGTAAATGGTTTATTGAACTAAATTGATGAGGGAAGCATGTATGACTTAGAAGACATAAAAAACACCTGATATTTTCATCCTAAATTGCTGTTACTAGATGTTGGCAGTTCAGCTGATTCAGTAAACCAGTGAGCAACCAGAACTCCTCAGGAAACTCCTAAAATACTGGTTCTCAAAGTATGGTCTCCCATAAATATCATCAGTGTCACCAGTTAACTTACTAGAAATGCAAATTCTCAGGTGTTAACCTCAGACTAATTGAATAAGAGTCACTGGGGTTGGGTTGAAAAACCTGTGTTTTAACAAACCCTCCAGGTGTTTCTGGTGGCCACTAAATTTTGAGAAATACTCTCTAAAAGCATAGAGTATGAAAAAAAAAAAATTGACTGCAGCAGTGAAGCAAAAGTACCCTCTTTTCCTGTTGTCTATATCTCTGAGTAAGCTTAGGTTTATTTTTGATGCTTTGCCTTGAAATCATGTTTGAAATGCTTCTTAGTTAAGTGTCTCTCTCTAGCTGTGCAAATGTGTTTGCTAGTACCTAGAACTTGTCAGTTTAAAAACTAGTTGCTGGCCAGGTTTTGGGGGAAGGAGGTTTTGTTTTTTTTTTATGTGTGGGCTTTTTGTTTTTGACAAGTGTACATCATTTGATTCAGTTGCTGTATTAGTTTTAATGATTCACTGATTAAGATAAAGTACAATATAATAGGAAATCAAACATAATCATAACAGCATTCTGTTTTATTTGGTGGAAAAAATTTTGACTTCAGTTGTCAGGAAAACTATTTTCAAGGCAACATGAACTTAGCAGTACTTTTTTTAACTTGAAAAAAATGTGTTGTCTATTGGCAGCAGATGGCTGACATAGCTTTTTTGCTTCAAGTGTCCACTTTTCCAGGAAATGACTCCCATCTGTACAAGAGGAATGCTGACCTTTAATGTGCATGTTATTCACTTCTTTTAACTCAGTGCCAAGCTAATATATTCACATATATTGTAAATTTGGTTGAAAGTATGTGCTAGCCAGATTGTTTTGTTTCTGGCAATTCAAGCTTTTGAAAATAGAAAGTTTGTGGGGTGTTTTTTGTATTTTATAATTAAAAATAACTTTTAATAGGTAAAATAGTTTCATGGTTCATAAATCAGTTCAATATAAAAGGATATTCAGTGGAAAAAAATATCAGTCTCATCCTTGCCCTCAACTGCTCCATTTACACCTACTCTATTCTTATGTATCCTGCCTTTGTTTATACCCCTAGAATTTCTTAATGGAAACTGAAACAAATTTGAGTAACTATTATCCTGTTACTGCAAAGATTATACACTATTACACATACACACTGTTCAACACTATACTTAATTTCATGTTAACATTGTATTTTGGATATCTTTTCACACAGAGTGCTCCATGATTCTTTTTTTCTGGTCAGCTTTATTGAGGACTACTTTACATACAATGAATTGCATTCAATTTAAATATATAATTTGATGAGTTTTGACAATTGTATATTTTTGTGAAGGTACCACTGCAGTTAAGATACAGAATATTTCCCCTGGGTTTGGTGGGTTTTTTTTTTTAGGTTTGTTTGATAGTATTTCATTGTATGGATATATACCAGTCTTTTAAACCAGTCTTCTGTTGATGAGCACTTAAGTGCTGATATAAACAGTTCTTTAATTAATAACCTGTTTCATACAGCCTTTCCTATGTAGATAGGTAGAGAATATGTAAAGATAGATTCCAAGATATCAGGTTGCTGAGCCAAATGGGAAGTCAATAACTTGGTAGATGTTGCCAAAATGCCTTACAACAGGCTTGGTACTAGTGTGAGCTTTCACTAGCAATGTACGAGAGTGTCTCTTTGCCCATTGTAGTTAACAAAATTGTGTTATGAAACTTTAGACTTTTGTCGATAGATGGGAAAGGATGTTTTTCATATAGTTTTAACTTTCTGTTTTCTTGTGAGTAAAAGTGAGCATTTTTTTGTAAGTTAAAGGATGGGCCAATTGTAGTATTTACTTTTCTAGAAATTATCTGTTAATCCATTTCCTACTGAATTTTGTGTTGTTTCTTTTTTTTTTTCTGTTAATTTGTAGGAATTATTTATATATTAGGGAAGTTCTTTCTTTGCAAATATTTTTTCCCCCAGGTTGTTTCCATTAGACATTACAAAACTTGTAGTTGAAGGGTGTGTGTCTGAGTTTTTACTGCTCAGATATCGTCCTAAAAGTTGCTTCAGTTCAGTTCAGTCGCTCAGTCATGTCCGACTCTTTGCGACCCCATGAATTGCAGCATGCCAGGTAGCATCATCTTTCAGGATTTGAAATAGCTCAATTGGAATTCCATCACCTCTGCTAGCTTTGTTCATAGTGATGCTTTCTAAGGCCCACTTGACTTCATATTCCAGGATTTCAATTACATATAACTATAATAACTTATTTATATATGTTAATCTATTTTATTAATTCTATCATTAGTAATAATATCACTATTATATACATAAATTAGATATTTCTACAATTCAACATAGATAATATAAATGTAAATTTATATTATTAACATTAGATCCAACTTGTTATTTAATACTAATATTTAATACTAATTAACATTAGATCCAACTGTTATTTAATACTGTTCTAAGGAAAATGAAAATTTTTAATTTATAGCATGAGTTTTAACATTTATTTTTATATGTGCAATGTCAATTTTAAATGTACATATAAAAGGACTTAACTAATATGCTGAATCACCAAAATTACACACACTTTCTATTTTCAGCTTAGACATACAAGTGTATTTCTTTCTTAGCTCAATAATGGAAATCTGCACAAAATGAACTCAACTTGGTTGAATATTGCACATTCAACCAAATTCTCTGCCACTGACACACTATCAAAAAAGGAAGGACTAAAAAGAAAAGAAAGTACTGCTTTTTCTTTTTCTTTCTCTATCATCAATATTAGTATAAGTATTTGTTAACAGAGAAATATCATGAGTATGAAAGAATCTGGTAGAGTTCACTGGTCGTGTGTATTTCTTAGAATAGCATTGGTTTCTTTCTGCATCTGAAGCAAATTTGTTGTTCACATGCAAAGTATAGCTTCTCAATGGCTGTTTCCCCACTTACCCTGTTATATACTTGACATTCTTCTTTTGTATTTGTTTTGAGTCCTGCTGATCCCTCATGCATCTTTGCACCAGAATTCTGACATCTCGGCGGCACATTGGAACCACCGTATGCAAACAGGGCAACAGAGAGGGCTGTGTACACACGCAATGTGTGTATCTTCTCGGCTAAAATGTATGCTTTTCTGTCCCATCAGACTTTACTCACAAAACACATGTTCAACGATAACATTATTAAGAATTCCAGGGCAGTGACAGCATTAAACTAAGCACAAAACCTTTCTACGCACAGGAGACTTCCCAGGTCGGATGTTCATGAAGCAAACTTTGTTTATGCATATTCTCTTCATGTCTGAGCCCTCAAAATGTTGCTTCATAATGTGGTTAGTTACTATATATACTTCTAAGATTTAAGCAAAAAGCTTCAAATAAAATGTCTATATCTCATTATTAGATTCTTTCCATAACAAAAGAGGAAGAAATAGAGTACGAAATGGAAGTTCATGAAAATGACTTAAAGTGAGAGAAAGTGAAGTCGCTCAGTTGTGTTCGACTCTTTGCGACCCCATGACTGTACCCTACCAGACTCTTTCCTCCATGGGATTCTCCAGGCAAGAATACCGAAGTGGGTTGCCATTTCCTTCTCCAGGGGATCTTCCTGACCCAGGGATTGGACCCAGGTATCCCGCATTGCAGGCAGATGTTTTAACCTCTGAGCTGAGAATGACTTAAATAGAGAATAAAAGTAGGCTTTAGTAAAAAACAAAAGATTGTAAGTAGAAGAGAGGAAATGATTGATGAAGAAAGATTTAAGAAGATCAAAAGGGATTGGTTCCATAAAATTTAGCATTTCTCTTTTTTTAATTTTTATTTTATTTTATAGTTGATTAACAACATTGTGTTTGTTTCATGTGTACAGTAACATAATTCAGTTATACATATGCATGTATCTATTTTTTTCCAAAGTTTTCCCATTTAGGTCTTTACCAAATATTTAGCAGAGTTCCTTGTGTTATAGAGTAAGTTCTTCTTTAAATATAGCACTCTATATGTCAATTGCCTAATCCAAATCTATTTATCGGATCACAAAGTTGGAGTGACCACTAGGAGTATCTGATCATGTTTTATTTCACTGTATTTTGCCCTCTTCTCAACTGCTAAGGAAATTCTTATCAACGAAGAAATGAAGGATTATAAAAACTACCCAGGGGTAAAGCCATGAAAATATCTAAAAACCAGGTGAAAATTACTTACATTTTAAAGATGAGACTTATACTTGATTTTAAGACTTGTTTTGTGGATTAGAATCCTATTTAACTATTTTTTATTTCTAAATTATATGTATATATCTCTTTTTAAAAATCTCATTTCTAATTTTCTGCAACATTCTGGCAAGAAAAATTCTTCTGTATATATTGAAAAAGGTATTTAATGATGGCATTTTAATATAAAATGGACCACAGCAAAATTTGGCTTAATTTAATTACCAGATTGAGTGAATCTTAATATAACATATTGTAGGAGGACTTGCATGCCCCTAGAATACTGGTAACAAGGAGAAAACAATTTATGACAAAATTTGAGAAAAAATTCTAGCTTATTTAAAATTTTAATTTCTGAAATTTTGAATCCTTTCTTTTCTTTATAACTCTTTTATATGCCACTATGGAATGATTAAAAAAAGGTTGCCTTCCTTCACCTCCCACCTTTTGGATATCAGTTAAATGATTAACCATATTCACAGTGTATTTTTATCTGTTTAATATTTAAAATGAGAATTGATATTGTTTTAAAGTAAAGATACAGATGACTACAGCATAATAGGGTACAAAATGTAGGGTGAGGGTACCATGTGTGTGGAAGCAGCAAAGTTTGTAGCTAAAAGGAATCATGTCCAAAATGTAGAAACTGTTGGGATGAAGATATTGAAAATAATTTAAAAAGTGCAGCCTTAGTAGAAAAAAGAAAGACAAAGAATTTCAGAAATTAAAACAGGAAAGGTTTCAGATGGTATATTGTAGAAAGTTCCCGTGCTTTTGAGACCTCAATAGTTATTCTAAAACAACAACCAGAAAAAGATGTTCTGTTGTGAAATAATGTTTGAAAAAAATTGTCCTTAACAAAATTAATCCATTTTCTTTTCTGCAAGATGTGTAATAGATTATGATATATAAATGTGTATTAGGATTTTTCAGATAAAGTTCACAAGAAATATTCTACAAGCTTCTTAAGCTTTCATGTCCCCTTTTTGTTTATTATAAAGACAAATTGAATTTTTGAAGAACCTATTTCCCATTATCCTTTTCAGTTCAGTTCAGTTATTTCACATGACACTGAGATGAGTAATTTTCTAAAAACACACAAATAATTAATGGGAGTGAGAAAAGGGCAAAGTGTATTAGTATTGAGATGTGCAACTTCTATATGCCAATCATTTGACATACATCTTACTTAATTTTCATGTTAACTCTAAATGGTAGACATTAACTTCCATTAAAGATGAGGAAACTTGTCTTAAGAATAGCAGGTCAATTCAGTTGAGTCACTCAGTTGTGTCCGACTCTTGGTGACCCTGGACTGGAGCACGCCATGTTTCTCTGTGTGTCACCCACTCCCAGAGCTTGCTCAAGCTCACCTCCATAAAGTCAGTGCTGCCATCCAATCATCTCATCCTCTGTCATTCCCTTCTCCTCCTGACTTCAATCTTTCCCAACATCAGGGTCTTTTTCAATAATCAATTCTTTACATCAGGTGGCAAAAGTAATGCAGTTCTCAGGAACAGCATCACTCCTTCCAATGAATATTCAAGACTGATTTCCTTTAGGATTGATAGGTTGGATCTCCTTGCAGTCCAACACACTCTCAACAGTTTTCTTCAACACCACAGTTCAAAAGCATCAATTATTTGCCCCTCAGCTTTCTTTACAGTCCAACATTCAATCCATACATGACTACTGGAAAAACCATAGCTTTGACTAGATGGACCTTTGTCGGCAAACTATGTCTCTGCTTTTTAATATGCTGTCTAGATTGGTCATAACTTTTCTTTCAAGGGCAAACATCTTTTAATTTCATGGCTGCAGTCACCATCTACAGTGATTTTGGAGCCTCCAAAAATGAAGTCTGTCACTGTTTCCACTGTCTCCCCATCTATTTGCCATGAAGTGATGGGACCAGATGCCACGAACTTAGTTTGTAAAATGTTGAGTTTTAAGTCAAATTTTTAACACTCTTCTTTCACTTTCATCAAGAGGATCTTTAGTTCCTCTTCACTTTCTACCATAAGGGTGGTATCATCTGCTTGCCTGAGGTTATTGATATTCTCCCAGCAATCTTGATTCTAGCTTGTGTTTCATCCAGCTGAGCATTTCACATGATTTATTCTGCAAAAAAATTAAATAAGCAGGGTGACAATGTACAGTCTTGATGTACTCATTTCATGATTTGGAACAAGTCCCCTGTTCCATGTCCAGTTCTAACTGTTGTTGCTTGATCTGTATACAGAATTCTGAGGAGGCAGGGAAGGTGGTCTGGTATTCTCATCTCTTTAAGAATTTTCCAAAGTCTCTTGTGATTCACACAGTCAAAGGCTTTGGCATAATCAATAAAGCAGAAGGAAATGTTTCTCTGGAAATCTCTTGCTTTTACTATGATCCAACGAATGCTACGATTTGACCTCTGGTTCCTCTGCCTTTTCTAAATCTAGCTGGAACATCTAGAAGTTCACTGTTCACACACTGCTGAAGCCTGGCTTGAGGAATTTCAAGTATTACTTTGCTAGCTTGTGGGGGCTTCTCTGGTGGCTTACAGGGTAAAACATATGCCTGCAATGAGGGACACTCAGCTTTGATCCAGGACCCGATTTCAATCCCTGGGTCAGGAAGATCCCCTGGAGAAGGAAATGGCAACCCATTCCAGTACTCTTGCTTGAAAAATCCCATGGACAGAGGATATGAGTGCAATTGTGTGGTACTTTGAACATTCTTTGGCATTGCTTTTCTTTGAGATTGGAATGAAAACTGACCTTTTGCAGTCCTGTGGCCACTGCTGATTTTTTCCCAAGTTTGCTGGCATATTGAGTGCAACACTTTCACAGCATTATCTTTTAGGATTTGAAGTAGCTCAACTGGCTTTGTTCCTAGGCCCACTTGACTTCACATTCCAGGATGTTTGGCTTGAGGTGAGTGATCACACCATTGAGGTTATCTAGGACATTAAGTTTTGTAGTTTGTTTTTTGTGTAGTTATTTTGTATATTCTTGCCACCTCTTCTTAATATCTTTTGCTTTAGTTAGGTCCATATCATTTCTTTCCTTTATTGTACTCATTTTTACATGAAATGTTCCCCTGGTATCTCTAATTTTCTTGAAGAGATCTCTAGTTATTCTTGTTCTATTGTTTTCCTCTATTTCTTTGCACTGATCTCTGAGGAAGGCTTTCTTATCTATCCTTGCTATTCTTGGGAGCTCTGCATTCAGTGGGTTTACCTTTCCTTTTCTCCTTTGCCTTTAGCGTCTCTTCTTTTTTCAGCTATTTGTAAGGGTTCTTAATACAACCATTTTGCATTTTTTACATTTTTTTTTCTTGGGGATAGTCTTGATCACTGCCTCCTATACAATCTCAGGAAACTTTGTCCATAGTTCTTCAGGCACTCTGTCTATCAGATCTAATACCTGAATCTATTTTTCACTTCCACTGTATAATAGTAAGGGATTTGATTTAGGTCATACCTGAATGGTCTAGTGGATTTCCCTACTTTCTTCACTTGAAGTATGAATTTGCCAATAAGGAGTTCATGATCTGAGCCACAGTCAGCTCCCGGCCTTGTTTTTGCCAACTGTATAGAGCTTCTCCATCTCTGGCTGCAAAGAATATAATCAATCTGATTTTGGTATTGACCATCTGGTGATGTCCATGTGTAGAGTCTTCTCTTGTGTTGCTGGAAGAGGGTGTTTGCTATAGCCAGTGCATCCTCTTGGAAAAACTCTGTTTGCCTTCACCCTGGTTTCTTTTGTACTCTAAGGCTAAATTTGCCTGTTACTCCAGATTTCTCTTCACTTCCTACTTTTGCATCCCAGTCCCCTATGATGAAAAAAACATCTTTTTTCGGTATTAGTTCTAGAAGGTATTGTAGGTCTTTATCAGTTCAGTTCAGTTGCTCAGTCGTGTCCGACTCTTTGTGATCCCATGAATTGCAACACGCCAGGCCTCCTTGTCCATCATCAACTCCCGGAGTTCACTCAGATTCACGTCCATTGAGTCTGCGATGCCATCCAGCCATCTCATCCTCGGTTGTCCCTTTCTCCTCCTACCCCCAATCCCTCCCAGCATCTAAGTCTTTTCAAATGAGTCAACTCTTCCCATGAGGTGGCCCAAGTACTGGAGCTTTAACATCATTCTTTCCAAAGAAATCCCAGGGCTGATCTCCTTTAAAATGGACTGGTTGTATCTCCTTGCTGTCTAAGGGACTCTCAAGAGTCTTCTCTAATACCACAGTTCAAAAGCATCAATTCTTCAGTGGTCAACCCTCTTCACAGTCCAACTCTCACATCCATACATGACTACTGGAAAAACCATAGCCTTGACTAGACGGACCTTAGTCGGCAAAGTAATGTCTCTGCTTTTGAATATACTATGTAGTTGGTCATAACTTTTCTTCCAAGGAGTAAGCGTCTTCTAATTTCATGGCTGCAGTCACCATCTGCAGTGATTTTGGAGCCCAAAAAAATAAAGTCTGACATGTTTCCACTGTTTCCCCATCTATTTCCCATGAAGTGATGGGACCAGATGCCATGATCTTCGTTTTCTGAATGTTGAGCTTTATGGCAACTTTCTCACTCTCCTCTTTCACTTTCATCAAGAGGCTTTTTAGTTCCTCTTCACTTTCTGCCATAAGGGTGGTGTCATCTGCCTATCTGAGGTTATTGATATTTTCACTCGGCAATCTTGATTCCAGCTTGTGCTTCTTCCAGTCCAGCGTTTCTCATGATGTACTCTGCATAGAAGCTAAACAAGCAGGGTGACAGTATACAGCCTTCGGCAATCTTGATTCCAGCTTGTGTTTCTTCCAGTCCAGCGTTTCTCATGATGTACTCTGCATATAGTTTTAATTTATTTCCTTTTATCCTTCCTTCCTTTAATCTCTCCCTTTTTTCCTCTTTCTTTCCTTCCCAGCTTAATTTCTTAATAAAAGGTTTTGAGGCAGCTTGAAGATGCTTTTTGTTGAACAAAAATTAATTCGTGGGTGGATGTTGTTAAGTGGTTTTAAAATATATGACTCTGGTTCATCTGTTTTGAAGGCCATGTTTTTGGTATACTGCGCACTGGAGAAAGAACCTGTGCCAATGTCCTTGCCTCCAGCCTTGGTGCCACCTTCTAAGAGGAAAACGGTCAGTATATCAGGCCCTATGCGGTTGATCCCCTCTTCAGCATCGGCCAAGGAATCTTACCACTCCTTCCCACCAGTAGGGATTTTACCTACCAAAGCACCGTTAAGACAGGTATAGATTTATCATTGTTAAAGGACTTCTTTAAAAAAACAAAGTGCATGGCATTTAACAACTGATCGCTTGATGAAGATAGAAGAAACAATCAAAGGGATCAAACTTCAGGGCTCCCTCCGATTGAACTTGTCTAATGTGATGTCCTAGAGAAGACAGATAATCCTCTCCTGTATTTGGCCTTACTTAGGTCATATGGATGTTTCTTTGGCTTTGCCTTGATCTACCTGGAATTCAAGTTGGAGATAGAAGATACACTGTGTTAATCTGGCATGCTTGCCCTGGCATAGTTATTAGATGTTTTGTTTGTTTAATCTCAAGTTAACTCTTGATTCTTTGGAGTCAAATTATCCAATTTTGTGTTATCCAAGGACTTTTTTTCCTGTAGCAAGCTTCTTGTTAGGTTGAGTGAAGGAAAATAATGACAGAATATGCAAATCAGCCACCTGATTCTTAACTGTTCGGCTACAGTTAAGAATGCAGAATGAAACTGTAAAAAAATGGAGATTTAGAATTATCTGAGTCTTTTTACAAACTCTCTCAGTTACACATATTAATATGGTCATTCATAAGTCAAGAGTTAACTGTGCTTTAATTTACTCATTATTAAAACAAAATAAAATGGGCATCTGTAAATATAGGCCCTGTATCTAACCTATATTTGTTTTCTGTATTTTTCTCTTCATCACAGCATTTCAGTTGGGGTGTGATGGAAGTGACACACTGTTGGTATAGTTAGTGGGATAGAGTTGCTGAGAATTTGTGACAGATACTGTCATGGCTTGAAAGGGGGAAACTTGAAAGTTTGTTTCATTTTGGCAAAAATATATATATATGTATTTTTTTCCTGTAGTGGATTGTATCCCCTGCAGAAAAAGTTAAATATGATGAAATCTTCTTGAAAACTGATAAAGATATGGATGGATTTGTGTCAGGATTGGAAGTCCGTGAAATCTTCCTGAAGACAGGCTTACCTTCTGCCTTACTAGCCCATATTTGGTAAGACTTTAAGCTAATTTAAAAAACAAATAATGGTTCTGTATCAGCTCTACTCTTGTACATTCTTATTAATATTTTAGGCATTAGTAAGTAGGACAGTTTTTGTTTTAGAACTTTGTAGTGAAACTTATGTCTGATGATTTTTTTATTAATAAATTTATTTTTTAATTGGAGAATTGCTTTATAGTGTTGTATTGGTTTCTGCTGTAGGACAGCACAAATCAGCCATAATCATACATATATCCCCTCCCTCTTGAAGATTTCTTCTGAGTAGTGGACAAAAGCTTGAGGATAGGTTACCTATAGTTATATGAGTTTGACAGTGTCAGTTATTAGAATGGTAAAATCCAGTGTTGGTTTATATCAACTATTAAACTTCAGTTTTTAAAGGAGAATGCAAAATTCTGAAATTTAAACAGTATTAAGAAGCAGAATCTTGAAAGCATTATTGTATAATTCTGTAGGATATATGTATACTTACATCTTTACATGGAAACTACACACTTGGTCCTTAAAAGTGACAAACTTTGGCATCTTCAGTGAATTTCACATTAAATGAGATAATATGTAATGAAAGTGCTTCATAGTGTGCCTGCTGCCAATCTGTCTCATATACTGAGGTTAGTTATCATGAGGTTTCAAGGGGCCGACATCAACAATGGTACCACACAGTTGCAAAGAGGAACATAGAAGAGAACAAAAGACAGTAGATCCTAGGCTGGGCACTCTGCTGAATGAATGGCCCCTGTCACGGGCTTCCCATGATGCCCAGACTTCTTGTGTGCTTTGTCTTTAATTCTCACAGTAACTTTGCCAGAGGGATGTTATCTCCACTTTGTAGATAAAGAAACTTAGGCTTGGAGAGGTTAAAAAATATGGCCAACTTCACATGAAGAAATAAGTAGAAAAGTGGAATTCAAGGATTTTTTGACACCATAGTCTGTAGTCTTTTTGTTAGGCCACGTTGGTTTTTGGTGAATCATTCAGATCAGAACTTTAGAAAGCTGAATTTTAAAAAATAGAAAGAAAAAGGAAAAAGCAAATAGAATAAAACATTGCTGTTTCTCTTCAAGTGATTTTGTAAAGGTTTCCCGATTGCTGCCTTCTTTCTACACGTGATCTCCATTTGCAGCTGTTGTTTTTCTTTGACTTGGGGACCTTATATCCTCCTACTTCAGAAGTTGCAGGAAACAAGCTGACACAGGGTGTTTTGCTTGTTTTATAAAATCATTC
This sequence comes from Oreotragus oreotragus, assembly GCA_006410675.1. Taxonomy (NCBI): domain Eukaryota; kingdom Metazoa; phylum Chordata; class Mammalia; order Artiodactyla; family Bovidae; genus Oreotragus; species Oreotragus oreotragus. The sequence goes on along the minus strand of SJYX01005924.1, from coordinate 125,045 downwards.
TAATGCCACGAATGAACCAAATTTGTCAAAACTTTAGGTTTTATTTAACATCTTTTAATGTTTAAAATGTTGGAAGCAGAGAATATTGGCCTACCACAACTTTTACTCTGTAGTGATTCTGGAAATCAATAAGAAAACACAGATTTAAACCTAAATTATAGACCCCCCTGCTCAGCACCAAGGTGAATGGTCTCTCTTCCTTACCATTTTATTAATAGCTAATATCTCTCTTCTAACATGTTAGTGAGTTTTGGGCTAGCCATGAGTTGGTGTGACTTTCTTTTTTAATTCAAATGATAATTATTTTAAAGCTACATAGTCATATTAATTTTCCCTTGGAGTTTTAGAATGTTAGTTGTAGCATTTATATACTGTTCATTTTATTTGCACAGGGCATTATGTGACACAAAGAACTGTGGGAAGCTTTCAAAGGATCAATTTGCCTTGGCTTTTCACTTAATCAATCAGAAGTTAATAAAGGGCATTGATCCTCCTCACAGTCTTACTCCTGAGATGATCCCACCGTCAGATAGGGCCGCTTTACAAAAGAACATCATAGGATCAAGTCCTGTTGCAGATTTCTCTGCTATTAAGGAGCTAGATACCCTTAACAATGAAATAGTTGACCTACAGAGGGAAAAGAATAATGTGGAACAGGACCTTAAGGAGAAAGAAGATGCTGTTAAACAGAGAACAAGCGAGGTTCAGGATCTTCAAGATGAAGTGCAAAGGGAGAATACTAATCTGCAAAAACTACAAGCCCAGAAACAGCAAGTACAGGAACTCCTTGATGGGCTGGATGAGCAGAAAGCCCAGCTGGAGGAGCAACTGCAGGAAGTCAGAAAGAAGTGTGCTGAGGAGGCCCAGCTGGTAAGGCCTGATGGCTTACCGCTGCCTGTGTCTTTACCTTAGGTTCTTTTGCTGGCTTAAGATAGAAACCCTCTCTCCTCGTTGTTGTTGCTGTTGCTAGGTGGCAATCTAGTCAACGTGAAGTTTGGGAACATGAAGTAGATGGAGCATATTTCATCTAGAAATTACAGGGGAAGTAGGACACTGCATTTTTTTTTTTTTTCTAAAATTTAGTTGAAAGTATGGTACCTATGTCTTCCACTCTCCTCTGTCAGTCCCTGATTGCCCTTTTCTACAGAAAATATACATCAAAAACACCAAAATAGTAAACTAAAATAAATATTGCATTATGGAATATTTTAATGACAACTCTTTTTTTAATCCCTTTTTTGTCTCATTCACCTCATGTTGTAGATTTCATCCCTGAAAGCTGAACTAACTAGTCAAGAATCACAGATCTCCACTTATGAAGAAGAGCTGGCCAAAGCTAGAGAAGAGCTGAGTCGCCTACAGCAAGAAACAGCAGAGTTGGAAGAGAGTGTGGAGTCAGGGAAGGCTCAGCTGGGACCTCTTCAGCAGCACCTGCAAGATTCACAGCAGGAAATCAGTTCAGTAAGTCTTTGTGGGAGTGAAAAATACACTCAAGTGGGCATTCACGTATCCTTTTCATACATAGTATTTTCTCCATTTCTACTGCTGCTTCTTTGCCCAGTTTATTATTCATTTTTTGTCATTTTATATGAATAGGCTTATTGTTACCTGTCATAAGTTAAAACTTTTTTGAGTCTGGTACATCTGATGATTATCACTGGAATCTTGTTGAGTGTGCAGGCTTTTTAATTAGATGGTTTGGGTTTAAATGCTTGCTTTGCTGCTTACTGCCTGAATCATCTCAGTGTTAGATTCTTCATCTTGGAGAACTGGGAATTCCCTGGTGGCTCAGCGGTAAGGAATCCACCTGCCAATATAGGAGACATGAATTCAGTCCCTGAATCAGGGAGATCCCCTGGAGAAGGAAATGGCAACCCATTCCAGTATTCTTCCCTGGAAAATCCTATGGGCAGAGGGGACTGGTGAGCTACGGTCTGTGGGGTTGGCATTGATCCTCCTCACAGTCTTACTCCTGAGATGATCCCACCGTCAGATAGGGCCGCTTTACAAAAGGTAAGACAACTTAAAAGCTTAATGCAGTTAACAGAAAGAAACAAATGCTGTGTCAGATGACAAACTCAGTTTGTATGGAATAGTGGAGAAAATGTATCTGGCTAGAAACAGAGCAGTATACTGTTTGTAGTTTAATTTGTACCTATAAATATGTTCAATGCCTTGTATGATATCCTTGGGCTATAGTTCATTTTTCCCACCATTCATCACACGTATGGCAACCACGTTTTCTGAAAATTGGAAAAATTTGATCTTGTTTTTCCCCTCGGATTTGTGAATTAATTTTTATTAATAGAGTATTGATTTTAAATGAAATCTATAAGAATTAAATTATTATGTTTCATTTGATAATTTACACTTGGAGAAAGCAATACAAATTTGAAAATAAAACATAAGAAATTATGATTACTTGTTGTTGATTTTACATAAAAAGAAAAGAAAAACTTTTTGAGGAAAAAAACCTATGTGGCTTTTGCCATATGGATGATCTCTGTTCCTGAACAGTGCAACCACATTTCATATCTGAACAGTTAGAAACAGGTTTTAGCTACTTTTGGTTCTGGCCAGTAGTGGGGATTTTCAAAACTATATGTTTTAGTAATACTGTATCTTGATTTTTCTTTTCTCATCTAGAAACACTTCCTAATATTGTGGTTTGTAATACCTTGGCCTTGTAATAGAGCTTTAAAAGAGCCTGCCTACTCTAGTGGCTATTTGACTTAAAACTATGAACTTTGTATCTTTAAATTTGTTGTGACCTACAAAGTAACCATGACTGTGGTGATTCTTTAAAGTTATATGTATAGGAGTTGTCACATATTTGATATGAGGAGAGTTCTCTTTAAAATTGTCAGTATACTATTTTGATTTTGCATTAATTTTGTTGCATAGGTTAAAAAATCCCATTTTAACAAATCGAATAAATAAAAATTGAATTATTTTCTCCTACTCAACTAAATGGAAATTTATAGCCACTAAGTATAGAAGTTATGTGTAAGAGTTTTTATTCTTATTTTCAAGTAAAGTAACTGTTTGATAATGTGCTTTGTCAGTGTTTGGGGAGGAGCATTTTGTGAAATTTTCAGATTTATTTTGATGTAGGACATGGATTCCCTAAGTTGGAGAAGGCTAAAAGTGATGCCACCTGGAAAGATAAAGATTAGAAATTTGTATTTATTCCCCCTGCTATAACTGTACCTCAGTTATGGAATGATATGTTGTTTCATCTTCTTTCACCTATATAGACTGTTTTTTTTCCCTTGCCCCCTTCATTTTATACCCACTGAATCTCCCACCAACACAGAATACACATACAGCAGAACTTTCTGAAGCAAATTATGTTTGTTCATCAAAGGCTCTAATTAGTAGACACTTTGAGTTGCATCTGCTGTACAGAATTTTCAGTTTAGTAGATTTAGTAAAGTCCATTCACTAGAGCATAGGTACTTCTATGTGAGATACCGGTATTCATTAAAATGGGATTTTATCACTGTTGTCTTACGTATAACCAATAATTTTAACCTTAAAAATTAAAAATTGCATTTGTTTTGTCGTTCAAATAATCTATTTTCTCTTTATAATCTAATTTTTTTAGAACTGCATTTTTGCAGCTTTGACTAATCCTTTTTTGAACGTTGCTTTCCTTTCTGTGTTTTTTCTAGTTTGGACTATTTTTTCCATTCTGCAGCACTCTGCTTTTCGCCTTTCTTGTACTGTCAGTTTCTTAACTCTACTCTCTCAAGGTTAGAGCTTTACTTTATGCCTTTTTTAGCATTACAGGTTTTGGTTTACAAGATACCTTTTGAAATTAGAGGTTTTTTTATGCAGTTAAGTTGATGCAGAGAAAATACCTAAACAGCATGCTTTTGTCACATGTCTGTCACTTGGTCCTTGTGTGCATTTTAACTTGCCTTCCTTAGGCTCTCTGATCCACTTAGAATCACCAAAGTGGAACTTTTCTGTAATGCACAAAACAGGGTGAGAGAAAGTATTCTGTGACAAGGGAACATAAAAAGTACATTTTTCTTCTTATGCCTTATATACTGTTAGCTGTACCTTTCCATGCTTCCTGATTGAATATCATTTTATTGCTCTGGAATGGGAGTTTAATTTTTGTGTCAGTAATTTTTGTGTCAGTAATTGACGCACACAAGCACACTAACCTGTACCAACTAAGTAATCTTCATTATGGAGTCATCTGTGGTATCACTTTATAACTTGCTTGAAGTTAAACTTATTTATCTCACTCTTATTTGATGATATTTTTAATAGTGAAAGACTGTGAAATATGAGTCACTTTTTTTGAGTTAGAGTGGTAAGAAGAGGTGTGGGAGTCATGAGTTTCTTGGTTTGCTTGCACCTCTGATAGCAAAGTTCTCAGTATCTTTTAGGTGATGTAAGTTACTCTTGGTGATGAAAGTGAGACTAAGTGCTTATTTTTCATTTTGTTCACCTTTCAAATTGTCTGGCCAGGCTTAGCTCACAAGTTAAAATCCTGGTAAATACTTGTCACATTCAGAAACTCACTTTAAAATTTCTAATGTAATATGGAATGATAAGGGTCTGTGTATTAGTGAAACACGTAGTAAAACATTGTAAGAGGAATATTTGGTACAGATCTGTAATTAATATAAAATTGAGACTAGCATTAATTGAATCCTAATTGATCCTAATTTTGGTGTTGATAATCAAAACAAAGCACATGAGGACTGTTATGCAGTGTAGTGTAAAGAAGTATAGACATGATTATTTGCCACATTTTATGGATGTATCTGTTTATTGGTTTGGCTTTTAGGGTAATACTTTTATTTAAATGATCTTAGTTTGCAAGTGCTGAGGGGCATAATGTGAAATAGCACTTGAATTTAATTAGAAGTCTCTTGACAATATTGCCTATTAGCTGGATTCAACTTTAAGCAAGTCCTTTAGTACGTTTCCTTAATTCTAAAATGAGATTTATAATAATACCTGCCTTACCTACAGCGCTACAGTTTTCAGATTAGTACTTAAGTTATTTGTAAACCTTTATAATTATGAGCAGATAGGATATTGTGAACTTCCAGATTTCTTCTTCTGTTGTGCAAGTTGGTGACATACATTAAGTTCATAGCAGCATAAGTATAATAGTAAGTTTTGTGTTCTGCTAATAAGGTCCTCAATATATCTTAGTTTTATATGTTTAAATCTCAGTTTTAACATTTCCTAATGGTGATCATCCCGTTATTTGTCAATCTGCTTGTAGCATAGGGTGTAGGTCGAGTGTTTGAAGGAACAATTATCTTTTTGCCCTGACTTCAGCCAGTTATGTAAGGCGACAAAAATGGTTCACAAAGGAAATTGAGCCAGAGTGGAAGCAAGTCATTGCGAGGCTTTCTATCTTTAAAGAGCATTTTCTGAAGTTAATTATAATAGCTTACATTTATAAAATATCATAAACTTTGTAGAATGACTTCATATGCAATATTTAATTTTTGAAGTGGGCAGGCGAGAGATTATTTCCCTGTTTTACAGTGAAATCATGCAGCTAGTAAAATAGCAGGACCCAGAATAAATCAGCTGGGTTTTCTAAATACAAGTACCATTCAGAGACTAATTCTGATATCTTCATTATCAAAAGAAAATTTTATGTAAATTATACCATATGAAGATAGTTTCATGTATGGTGATATTAATATTTACTGTGGAATATGCTGGGTGGTTGGCTTTAGTTTAAGTAGAGGAGACACTGAAAGTAGTTAAAGAAAGTAAATATTTGTTTAATTAAATAAAATCAACCATCATTTATTTGATACAAATAAATCACCATTCATCTTCCCAAGAAATTTATGCTTCAGTGGAGGAATTAGTTTATAAATCTGTTACCTTCTTTATTGCAGTGTTATAGACAGGCTAAGATAAGTGATGAAGATATTGAGATATCAAATGGTGGTATATATTATAGAACAACAGCTTTTAGAGAGTTTAAGGGAATATGTCTTAGTATATAACTCTGTATGTATGTGTGTGAAATTACACTAGATACGATAGTTTTCTTAAGTGAATTAAAAGTGTTAGTGATACCATAAAACATGTGTCCGTATAGTACTTTTAAACATATTTAATGCTTTTCCACATGCAATTTTATAGTAATAATGTTGTAATTGTGAACTCTTTGTTTTTAGAACATCATAGGATCAAGTCCTGTTGCAGATTTCTCTGCTATTAAGGAGCTAGATACCCTTAACAATGAAATAGTTGACCTACAGCTGTAGGTAAAGTAAAATTATACCTGACTATATAAATACACACTGTTTCTAATGTAAATCTTGGTAAATACTAGTTTATTTGGTTAACTACTATAGTTCTTAAAATGAGGATCAGTGTACCTTATTAAATCTAAGGCAACCTTTAATTGCAGGATGTACTATTTTCTGTAGCACTGAATAAAGAAAAAGTCACTTCCAAATAAATAATGGCCTTCCATCAACTATAAGGTTAGGTAAAGTAAAATTATACCTGACTATATAAATACACACTGTTTCTAATGTAAATCTTGGTAAATACTAGTTTATTTGGTTAACTACTATAGTTCTTAAAATGAGGATCAGTGTACCTTATTAAATCTAAGGCAACCTTTAATTGCAGGATGTACTATTTTCTGTAGCACTGAATAAAGAAAAAGTCACTTCCAAATAAATAATGGCCTTCCATCAACTATAAGGTACTATTTGATTATGGACAGTGAAATAAGTATATCTTAAAATTTTATTTAATTTTTTTTTGGAAGTATGATTTACATTGTTGTGTTAGTTTCAGGTGTATAGCAAAATGATCCTTTTATACATATATATTCCTTTTATATATACACTCACATATATATAGATATATAGATATATACACATACATACACTTGTTCTTTTTCAAATTCTTTTCCCTTATAGTTTATTACAAAATATTGAGTATAGTTTCCTATGCTCTACAGTAGGTCCTTGTTGATTTTCTATTTCATTTGTAGTAGTGTGTATATGTTAATCCCAAACTCCTAACTTTGTCCCTCCCTTTCCCCTGAAATAATTTTTCCTCCAACTTTAGGTATTTGAATAACACATTCAGTTAAGTTCAGTTCAGTTGCTCAGTCATGTCCGACTCTTTGCGACCCCATGAATCACAGCACCCCAGGCCTCCCTGTCCATCACCAACTCCCGGAGTTCACCCAAACTCACATCCATCAAGTCTATGATGCCATCCAGCCATCTCATCCTCGGTCGTCCCTTTCTCCTCCTGCCCCCAATCCCTCCCAGCATGAGAGTCTTTTCCAATGAGTCAACTCTTCGCATGAGGTGGCTGAAGTATTAAAGTTTCAGCTTTACCATCAGTCCTTCCAAAGAACACCCAGGACTGATCTCCTTTAGGATGGAATAACACATTAGGAAAACATTATTTAATACATTTTATTGAAGGAATTTTATATGCAGACACCATACCAAGAGCTTTTGTAACTGTTGCTTTGATCCTCACAAAAGCTTTGTAACTTGAGATAGATACTACTGTTCTGTTCTACAGGTGCAGAGTTAAGATGCTTAGAGAGGTTATTTTACTGAAAGTCATACAAACCTGTGAGTGGTAGAATTAAGACCTGATCTCAAGACTACTTGATTTGGAGTTCAGTTTTCTTTCTTATACGCATGTAATGTGTAGAAATGGACCTGAATACAATTAGATTTGAATCTAAATATAGCAGGTACTCTTGGTTAATCTCCTTGTCCCTAGAAACTTTTATAGTAACGCATATTGTAAAAATGACTTCCTAAAATTTCCTTTTAAAAAGTCAGGGCCTCCCTGGTGGCTCATTGGTAAAGAATCTGCCCGCTAATGCAGAAAACATGGGTTCAATCCCTGATCTGGAAAGACCCCACATGCCGCAGAGCAACAAAACCCATGTGCCACAACTTTAGAGCCTGTGCTTTACAGCCTGGAAGCTACAACCACTGAGCCCATGGGCCACAACAACTGAAGCCTCCTTACCCTAGAGCTTGGCTTGACAGCGAGAGATGCCACCTCAATGAGAAGCCCATGCACTGCAACTAGAGACTGGCTCCTGCTTGCCTCAACTAAAGAAAAGCCCGCACAACAACAAAAGGTCCATCATAGCCCAAAATAAAAAATAAATAAATAAAATCGTAATTAAAAAAAAAGTGAGACCACTTTTCCATCTTTAGGGCATTGGATTTAAATATCATTTTATTTACACAATTTTTTTTTTAACCTTCACAACACTTTAAAGCAGATAATGGCTGATACTTTTATTTTGTTGATGATATTAGACATAGGGGAATTAAATGATGCAGCTGGGCTATATGGCAAGAATTTGGGAAAGATCTTTCCTCATCCATGAGACTACATTGAAATTATTGTAGGGAAAGTTATGATTTTTTTCAGTTGTAAAAAAGAATTCAACCCAGGCTGAATAAGTGAGAGTGAATTTATTCACTAAGGTCTCTTAGAGGTAGGGATAGCTTAAAGCATAGCTTTGCACCGGGGTTAAAATGATATAATCACTTCTCTGGCTCCCTCCATTTCCTAGTTCCACTTCCACTAGCTGGTTCCATCCTCAGGTAGACTTTCCTATTATGTTGTCAGGGGGTTTATTGCACATCTGAGTTTCATGTACCTATTATTTCAAATCTAGTGAAGTTACTGTCTTCTGGCAGTTCCTGCAAAAGCCCTAAGAGTCAATCTGATTGGACTGGTGTAGTGTTATACTGAAACCATCAGTGGCCAGGGACGTACTGTTGGCTAATATGTCATGAACTCTCTCCTGGAGGGGTGGGGGTAGTTTGCCACTGAGACCAAATGGAGGAGGGCGTATCCCCACATGAAAATTCTGCTAGAAGGAGGGATAAATTCTGGGAGTGAATGTCTGTAGAAGGCAGTATAGCTTCAGATCCACAGTAATGTCATTGTTGGCCCTTAGTATCATCTACCTCTTTGAACAGTATGTCTTGACATTTTATAAACTTAGTCTGGGTACCTTCTTAAAAAAATGTTCTCTGTTTGATAAATAATTGTTTTAATTGATAAATAATTATATTTTAAAAGCATTGGTTTTTCAAATGCATAGAAATACTCAGCATAATACTAAATAAAAACAGTATTTTTCCATTCAGTTCTACCTTAAAAAATTTTTTTTTAATTTTTAAATGGAGAATAATTGCTTTACAATGTTGTGTTGGTTTCTGCCATATGTCAACATGAATCAGCCGTAGATATACATATGTTACCTCCCTCTTGGACCTCCCTCCCACCTTCAACCCATCCTGCCCCTCTAGGTTGTCGCAGAGCACTGGGAGGGGCTCCCTGTGTCATATAGCAAATTCCCACTGGCTGGCTGTTTTACATTAGGTAATGTATGTCTTTCAGTGCTACTCTCTCAGTTTGTCCCACCCTCTTCTTCCCCACCATGTCCACAAGTCTGTTCTCTGTGTTTGCGTCTCTGTTGTTTCTCTGCAAATAGGTTCGTCAGTACTCTTTCTAGATTCCATATATATGCAATAATACACGATATTTGTTTTCCTTTTTCTGACTTAACTTCAGTTTGTATAACAGGCTCTGGGTTCATCCACCTCACTAGAACTGACTTTAAAATATTCCTTTTTATGGCTAATATTCCACTATATATCTATGTACCACAACTTCTTTATCCATTCATCTGTCAATGGACATCTAGGTTGCTTCCATATCCTAGCTATTGTAAATAGTACTGCAGTGAACATNTGTATAACAGGCTCTGGGTTCATCCACCTCACTAGAACTGACTTTAAAATATTCCTTTTTATGGCTAATATTCCACTATATATCTATGTACCACAACTTCTTTATCCATTCATCTGTCAATGGACATCTAGGTTGCTTCCATATCCTAGCTATTGTAAATAGTACTGCAGTGAACATTGGGGTATATGTGTCTTTTTGAATTGTGGTTTTCTCAGGGTATATGCCCAGTAGTGGGGTTGTTGGGTCATATGATAGTTTTATTCCTAGTTTTTTGAGAAATCTCCATAGTGGCTGTATCAGTTTATATTCCCACCGCTGTGCAAGAAGGTTTCCTATTCTCCACATCCTCTCTAGCGTTTATTTTTTGCAGATATTTTGATGATGGCAATTTTAACCAGTGTGAGGTGATACCTCATTGTAGTTTTGATTTGCATTTCTCTAATAAACAATTTTGAACATCTTTTCAAGTGTCTATTAGCCATCTGTATGTTTTCTTTGGAGAAATGTCTGTTTAGATCTTCCTCCCATTTTTTGATTTGATTGTTTGATTTTCTGATATTGAGCTTCATGAGCTACTTGTATATTTTGGAGAGTAATCCTTTGTCACTTGCTTCATTTGCAGTTCTCCCATTCTGAGAGTTGTCGTTTCATCTTGTTGATGGTTTTCTTTGTTGTGCAGAAGCTTTTAAGTTTAATTAGGTCCCACTTGTTTGTATTTGTTTTTATTTACATTACTCTAGGAGGTGGATCACAGAAGATCTTGCTATGATTTATGTCATGGAGTTTTTGCCTATGTTTTCCTCTAAGAGTTTTATAGTTTTTGGTCTTAAATTTAGGTTTTTAATCCATTTTAAGTTTATCTTTGTGTATGGTGTTAGGAAGTATTCTAGTTTCATTCTTTTACACATAGCTGCCAGTTTTCTTAGCACCACTTACTGAAGAGACTTATGTTCTCCATTATATATTCTTGCCTCCTTTGTCAAAAATAAGGTGCCCTTAGACACATGGGTTTATTTCTGGGCTTTCTATCTTGTTCCATTGGTCTATATTTCTGTTTTTGTGCCGGTACCATACTGTCTTGATGACTGTAGCTTTGTAGTATAGTCTGAAGTCAGGAAGGTCTATTCCACCAGCTCCTCTTTCCTTCTCAAGATCACTTTGACCTGCTTTGGCGACAGCTCAGACTCTAATCTTGGAGGAGGCAATGGCACCCTACTCCAGTACTCTTGCCTGGAAAATCCTATGGACAGAGAAGCCTGGTGGGCTGCAGTCCATGGGGTCGCAAAGAGTCGGACACGACTGAGCAACTTCACTTTCATTTTTCACTTACATGCATTGGAGAAGGAAATGGCAACCCACTCCAGTGTTCTTGCCTGGAGAATCCCAGGGACGGGGGAGCCTGGTGAGCTGCCGTCTATGGGGTCGCACAGAGTCAGACACGACTGAAGCGACTTAGCAGCAGCAGCAGACTCTAATCTGGCCCTGCTCCTGTGTGTTCTTGCCTCCTGTGTCCATAGCTGCTAGAGCTAGGTGTTTTCTTTTGTAAGAACACTCATTGTCCTTTTATATATACCATAGACACAGAGTCTACGCAGTTGATCGTGTGGACTTAGTCCACAGCTTATACAGCTGGTGGAAGGGTTTTTGATCCTCTTCCTTAGCCATTCTACTCCTGGAGCTCATTGTGTTTTTATTCTTACCTTTGCATGTGGGTCATCCATGGGAATTTGCTCCTGAGGCTGCCCTGGAGGACTCAGGTCTACACCAGTGAGGACTGGGCATGGAGATGTCACAGCTGTTTGGATCACAGGAACCCTGGCAGCTCATGGACACCAGTAACCACGGGCTCAAGAGATAACAGCACTGTTAGGGTTTTTTCCTAGCGTCTGGCTGCTCTGCCCCAGTGAGGACCGAATGTGGAGGTGGCATGGCTGCTTGGATTGCAGGGACCCTAGTGGTGACAGGTGTGCAGTGAAGCCCATTGCCACAGGCATGGAAAATACGGTGCTTTTGGAATCCTTTTCTAACCTCTGGCAGCTGGTGTTCAAAGGCCTCTCTGGCTGGTCTTTCCCTGTTGCTCACTGTGTCTGGCATCCTTGGACCACTGTCTCAGGGGTCTTTGTCTATTGGTCAGCTGCCGGCATTTGCATGTGGAGAGAGAGAAGCTACAGTGATGGGCTCCATCCCTTCTCTGTGACTCAGCAGTAGCACCCTGCCTCCATTGGCTTCCTGGCTTTCTTCCAAAGACATTCCCTGCCATGCTCTCCTCCTCCTCATCTCCTCGGACCATCTCCCTGTGGTCAACAGCAGTGCTTATCCTGGAATTGCTCGCCAGTCTCTATTCTCCATGTCCCAGTCACCATGCATTCTGGTGGACTTGCATCCCCATCCGAGGTATGTAGGGCCATGGCACAGATTGTCTGTGTCATTCTCACTCCATTCAGACTGTTACAGATCACCTTCCCTCTCCAATAGCCTCAGATGCTTCCCTTCTGTCCCAACCAGTTGCTCTGATGTGGGGATCTCAACCTCCCAGGTGCAGCTTGGTTCTGTTCACTGTCTTCCTCTGTTTCCCCTCCTTCCTTCATTCTTCCAAGTTTTGCATGGATCTGTATTCCTTTCCGATGGTCAGGGACTCCTGCTAGCTCTCAGCTGATTGCTCTACAAGATCTTCTGCATCTGAAGATGTATTCCTGATGCATCCATGGAGAGAGATGTTCTCCACTTCCACCTACTCCTGCACCATCTTGTCTCCCTTGGGCACCTTTTTTAAATGTGAATGTTTAGTTTTGACATATCTGAATTCTACCAGGTTCTCATTTCCAGCTCAAAAAAGTGAGCCGTTGCCTATTACATAAAGCTTCTACTGTTGGAATCCTAGAAAGTAAAACACAAATAAAAACAAACACTTGGAGATTACAAATCCCATTTCTTTCTTACTCTTCAGGAAAAAAAATCAAAGTCATATATCAGGTCAGCAATAGTGCTGGCTGGCACCCAAACCTGGTTGTATAAATTCTAGTTCTGCATTTTTTTCTCTTATATAATACAGCTTTTGATTAAGATTTAGAACATTTTTTACTTTGGTTTGAAAAAAATAAACATTGGATTAGTCTTTTAATGGTGTATAGACTGCATTTTCATATGATGTATAAATGGCCCATTAGCATTTTTGCTTGTGTTATGAGAAATGTGCATTGAATAGTAGCTAGATTTGAAAATACTTGTCATCTATGCCTCTCAAGCCTGTGAAAATAGACACATACCCCAGTATTCTAGGGCTTGCTCGATTTCAACAGTAGTTATTTTACATATGGAATGTCTTTTTAGTGAGTTTTAATAGGAGGTAAAGCATTGTATGTTAAATGTTCTTGCTAGTACAGACATTTGCAATATTAATTACATGTTGATAAACTGAGCTTTCAGTTCTTCTGGTTACCATAATGTTAAGTTGTACTGTCAATCTTGTATGGTGAATTACAAGCTAATAACAAGAACATATGTAACATTTTACAACTGTCTTATTAAGAAAATAATAGAGCCTCAAGACCATATTAAGTTTTAAATTATAGTCACATTTTATAAATCTGAAATACATTTACACTTGATTTGACAGTTGTGAAAATATTTTCCCTAGGCTTTTACTTTAGGTGAGAACTACAGTGTAGGCAGAAATAGTCAATAAAGCAGAAATAGATGTTTTTCTGGAACTCTCTTACTTTTTCCATGATCCAGTGGATGTTGGCAGTTTGATCTCTGGTTCCTCTGCCTTTTCTAAAACCAGCTTGAACATCTGGAAGTTCATGGTTCACGTATTGCTGAAGCCTGGCTTGGAGAATTTTGAGCATTGCTTTACTAGC
>SJYX01005924.1:63939-97953 GCA_006410675.1 Oreotragus oreotragus | reverse complement strand
CTGGACTGTGAAGAAAGTTGAGTGCCGAAGAATTGATGCTTTTGAACTGTGGTGTTGGAGAAGACTCTTGAGAGTCCCTTGGACTGCAAGGAGATCCAACCAGTCCATCCTAAAGGAGATCAACCCTGGGATTTCTTTGGAAGGAATGATGCTAAAGCTGAAACTCCAGTACTTTGGCCACCTCATGAGAAGAGTTGTCTCATTGGAAAAGACTCTGATGCTGGGAGGGATTGGGGGCAGGAGGAGAAGGGGATGACAGAGGATGAGATGGCTGGATGGCATCACGGACTCGATGGACGTGAGTCTTAGTGAACTCCGGGAGTTGGTGATGTACAGGGAGGCCTGGTGTGCTGCGATTCATGGGGTCACAAAGAGTCGGACACGACTGAGCAACTCATTTGAACTGAACTGAACCCTCCATCTTAGATAAAGTAATCTGCTGTCTAGAGTTTTCTCATCCCTGTGCTTTCTTTTTTATTAACTTTTTTTATTGTGGTAAAATATGCATAGCAAAAAGTTGACAGTTTTAAAACCAGTTTTAGGCATACAGACCAGTGGCATAGATGTATTTGCACTGTTAGGCAGCTGTCACCACTGTGGTATATTTATCATATGGTATTTCAACAGTAATTATGCCAGCCTGGGAATCTCCAAATACTTTATCACCCAAACTGAATGGTTTAATTGAACTTGATAGCAACTTAATTTCAATTGAATACAAAATTCTTCTTCTATAAAGTAATTCATGTTGTTGTTTTCTATTAATTCCAAATAAAGGCATCTTAGATAAAGTTTGTAACTACCTTGGCTTTGATCAGGGACCTATCTTGAGTTAATCTCTGTGATTATGAGGTGGGAAGCTATGACTGGTTGAGCTTTGGTCAGAAGCTAGTCACTGGCCAATTATTATTCAGAGAGGTTAAAAAGATGCAAAAGATGGTATCTTCTGTTGGAACTATATGGGTAGAAAGATAATAGGGAGAGAGGAGCGGTCTCCTAAGATTGCTGAGTCCTAGAAGAAGGGAGAGTCAACTAGAACAAGTAGCTGTTACTTCAGTGATTTAACAAAGATGACTATAATGGAGCCAGTATTTGAATTTTGGATTATTTTACTCCAAGTCTTCTGCTTTGAAAACCATATAATGAATTTCTAAACATAGACAGTAGTTATTTTGAATATTTAGACAACATCAGTGTTTTATAAACTTTCTGATATCCCATAATTTCTGTTTAACAAATTTAAAAATTACTCCATCTATATTATTTAAAATTCTAAGTAATAGTAATATTACAGGTAAAATGAAATCATAACATAGGCTTAGTGCCTACTTTTTTCTTAATTACATGCTGTTGTGTGCATTTCACTGTACAAATCTTAAGATGGTAGAGATAACAGCATCTGCAGAGTAAAAAATAATACTGAAGGTCTGAATAATTGTATGACCTAATCAGAGTCAGAAAAACCATTTCATGGCAGAACCAGATTAGAATCCAAACCTCTAGTCCTTGACGGGATGTTTGACTACTTGATCATAAGTTTAGGCAGTTATAAACTTCAAGTTCTGAAAGCTTAGCTTGTATTTTGCTTTTCTTGCTGGTTCAGATTCCAGGTTCCATGGAATCAAAACAGTCAACGTTTGAAACACTAGGAAGCTCTTTTTCTGGCCTTTCTTTACAGCTTTGATATTTGTGGATTCTTCAAGATGTGCTATAATCTTGGGAGTGAATAGGGCTAGAGAGATAGTCTAAAATGGAGGGTGTGTAGGATCATTGCCCTTTTCCAGAAGTTGCTAAGGTGAAGGCAGTAGCTTTTCCCGACGTCTAAGAATAGCACCAAAATACTCACACACCTGTCTTTGAGATATGTATGTCTTATCCATATGTATTGATGGACTCCTTAGGAAACTGCATCTAAACATCTTTTTATTGTGGCACAGAGTCTTGAAAATAATTAAAATTTTAAATTACTAGTGTTAAACAGAATGCTTGGATGTTCTTGTATTGACTGTGTATTCATCACCTTTAGAAAAATATACCTGTTGTTTGAAAGTGAGAAAAATGTAAGGAATATGGCCTGCCGTCATTAGTGTACCTAAAGTGTGTTTACATATTTTTAGTTGCCTGAAATGAGAAAGATAGTTATAGAGGTTAAATACCTGTGGAATACCAGAGAATAACAATTTGGTATCTCTGAAATTATCATCTAAATTAATGAGAAAATTATTCGATTTTCAGTTTGGTTTTAGGACAGATTTTCACTCATTACTTTTAAAAAATTTATTTAATTTTAATTGAAGGATAATTACTTTATAATATTGTGTTGGTTTCTACCAGACATCAACATGAATCAGTCATAGGTTCGGTATAAAAAGTACTGTAACTGGTCATTTTATCATTTTTAAAGTTTTCTGTTCAGTAATTATACTACTTGAGTTTGATAATAAAAGGAGTTATTATGAGACCAGAATTTGACTAGATAAATATGGACTGAAAGTTAAATTTAATTGATCTCAGATTAAAGAGAAATTAATCCCTAAATATTCCTATATTTTTATTTAGTTGGGAATGGTCTTCAGGGTGTTTGATATCACCACCACTCCCCACCCCTCCCACACCCCAAATCATGAGTTTGTACTTTATATTCTTCCTCCATTTTACCCAAACATCAACTTTGTTTGCTGGTTAGAGCTGAGAGTACTTTGTAATCTGTTTTCCTTTTTCTCTGAGCGAGCTTCCTTCTTTTGCTTTCCCGTTCTTGTGTGTTAGCTGTGTTAAAGCAGTTCACTGCCTTCCCGCACAGTTTTCCTTCATGCACACTTGATCTGAGCAGACATGGTCAGTATCAGCAGTTAACAGCAGAGACAGAAAGGATTGAATACAAGCATGCACATTAGTGTGTGCAGGTTTGGTCTGTGATACTATGTTGCATTTTATGTTGCATTTCTCTGTTTTTGTTATTATCTACTGTCAGAAAGGAGGAACTGAGTTGATACTGACCTTGTGTGGAATGCCTCTGAGGATTTGGGATGAAGGGAGGAGGCTTGTGTTTCATGTGACTGAATTTTGACATGTCGCAGCAGGGCTGGAAACACTCCTCTGCTCACATATGGTGAAATGAAAAAATTTCTAAGATTGAACTTGGAGAATTTGTGAAATATATTTAGATTTTTCTACCTGTGGTTTTTTTTTTTTTTTTTTTTCTATTTTACCTAATTTTTTAAGGATTGGAAGTGAGGGAAGACCTTTGCTTAATAAGTAGTTTGAGGTATGGAAGTAATGAGCTGCCACAGTGATTCATATGATAAGAGAATGTTTAAAACCTCCACTACATCTTGACTCATATTTTGACCTATCTGACACACAGTGAGCTCCTTGGTCATCTTTAGTATTTAAAAGCAACTTTACACAAATAGCTTTATTATTGTACTTTGTTCCCCTCCTACAAATCTTAAGAGCATTGCACCTGTGTATCCAAAACAGTTGATTTTTATCTACATTGGTGAGAAATTTAAAAGTGGCATGTACTTGTCCCTTAAGTATCTCCTGTGATAGAATTTTCTCACTTTATTTTATGCCTCAGCTTAATGGAGCCTGAACTTCTGTTTGGGTTATGTCTTAAGATGAAACTGAAATATAGTCATGAAGCTCTAAGAAAAAACTCTGCAGTACTAATCTGAAAGACTTCTTGAATGGCATCCTCCCTTCTTCTTGTTGGCCCTCATTACCTTCCCCTTACCCCAAAAGTTTACTCTTGCAGAACTCTGTGGCTTTTTCATCTCATGTTGTGGGAAAAGAAAGTGAAGGGAGCAGTGGGGAGGGGAGAGATTTCAGTACAACCAGGCATTTAAAATTTTACTTCAAAAAAAAAAAAAAAACACCTCTGTTTTATAATTCCAAATCTAAGATTGCTTAAGAGTCCCTTATTAGGAATCCTGTTTTGATGGAAGCATGTAAGAATTTAGAAAATTATATTTCAATGTAAATGTGGCTCCTAACATGTATGACCTGAAGAGTAGAAAGAAAGAAATGCTAAATATGTATACTATCATGTAAGAAACGAATCGCCAGTCTATGTTTGATGCAGGATGTTTGGGGCTGGTGTATGGGGATGATCCGGAGGGATGATGTGGGGTGGGAGCGGGGGGTTCATGTTTGGGAGTTCATGTACACCCATGACGGATTCATGTCAATGTATGCCAAAACCAATACAGTACTGTAAAGTAAATAAAGTAAAAATTAAAACAAAACAAAAAATGCTAATGTGATTCTTTTTTTCACTCAGTGCACATTATCTTATATATTTGATCAACTGGTATTGAAAGGTAGTCCTAAAATAGCTTTTGAGCAGAGGTAGTATTGAATAGATCAGATGACCTGTGTATTGGCAGTCTTTTCTATTTTCTCTGTTGTTTCATAAAATTGGTGCACACAAGGGATTTAAAAGGAAATTAGCACTTCAGTAGTGTCCTTTTCCTTAATATTGTTGACTGTTTCTCTTAGCCATTTTCATGTTAACAGTGGTATTTAAGGGTTAAGCTCACAGAGCTGATGCAACCCCTCCTTGTTTTTCACCAGTAATTTTCATTGGACAGCATTTCCATAGCAACAGTGAGATCAGTGAAACCTGAGTGTTTCATTGATTATTTTTCTCCTCTTCCTTTTTTAATCTATTCTCTTTTCACCACATTTTAGTGAGAAAGCGATTTTTTTTTTTTTACTAATAGAGCTTATATTGATTTCTATTCCATAAATAATTAAAAGAGGGTAGAAAAAGCTGCCCTTCATTTAAAAATTGAATGTTTCACCATGTATTTAAAAAGTGATTCAGGATTAGGAGGATGGATAACCATACCGGCTGTAGCTGATGTTCTCAAATATTCTTGCATTGTTTGCTGGTCTTCTAGGGAAAAGAATAATGTGGAACAGGACCTTAAGGAGAAAGAAGATGCTGTTAAACAGAGAACAAGCGAGGTTCAGGTATGTGAACTGTCAAATTCTGTATTCCATTTCTGGTTTAGTAGGATTCATTTTAAATGTAGAGTGGCATTTACAGTGTGATGTTTGTGGTATTGGTGAGTAGGTAAAGAGAATCCCTGTTATTTATGTGATATAAATCTTTATCTTTTATGAAATTATTATTTTTCTCCTCACTCTGGCCTGCAAAGATTACACTACAATGATAAAGCAGTATTTTTCAGCATAAATTTCTCATTTTAAAAGTATTTTTAAGATGATATTTATCTGCATATTATAGCCTTAGAGGTAAGTTTGAATGACTTGTGATATAAATATTATTGCACCAATAAAACTGAATGAATGAAAGCATCATCATCATCATCATCATGAAAACGCAAATTGGTTTTTCATGGGTGTGAGATTTTGTTAGCTAGGAGACCTAATATTTTAAAGGACTGTCTCAATACTAATAGGGTGGGAAATGATAGGGAACAATTCAAAATAGCATTTTATAAGTTGCTTAGTAGCCAGGATATCTGAAACTTTGGCTTAAAGAGATTTAATTCATTTTCACTAAACGCTGTGTTAAGTAGCTTCATTTTACAAATAGAAAAGACAAAAAGACCTCATTTTCTGATTGGGAATGACACAAAAGAGGTATTTCAAACGTTAAAATATAGAAAATTGGGCAGTGTTGCATTTAGAGCCATAAGCAATAACCATGGTATTGGGACATCGTTTCTTAAATGCTGTGCCAGCACACACAGGATGTTGGATGTAGAAGCACTGGTAGCAGTTGCCAGTAAGAGCTCATGCATGGACATCTCTTAACCTCAACAGTCATATATTGGATTTCCTTGTCTTGATAGCTTTAAATGGGCAAAAGGTCTAAAACTGTTAGATCCATTATTTTGTTTTGATGTAGCACATTTACCAGAGATGCTGTGACAGGTAGACCAAGCTAGGGTGGGGAGAATGATTTATTGAGGGGTTGAAGAAGAAGCCAGATCGAGAGACTTCTTGTTAGAAGTTTATTCTGTTACTGTACTTATTATATATACTGGAATTTTCCTAAAGGTGATACAGAATTAACAGATTGTCACTAATATATTTCTCTTTGTATAGTGAAATATGGAATGATATCCTCAATTACTTTTATTTTTGTGCAGTTTTTGAGCTTAAGAAATGCAAGAGTCATAGACTTTAAGCAGTTACTGCTGAAAATGTTTTAAGAATGGAAGATAACATAATCTACAGAAGTTTTCTCAATCTGAAGAGGTAGATGTAGTTACTGATATAATATTGGGCAACTTCTAAATTTAGCCAGATATGTTTCACAGTGCCAAGGTTTTTGAAGTAGACACTATTTGTGTGTGTGTGTGTGTGTGTGTATACATCTATCTGTGGTTTTTCACTACTGCATCTTTTGAGGTTGTGAATTTTAAATAGCTGCTTTGGGAGAACACTAAAATTTACACTATTCTTTTCAAGCTAAATCAGCAATCCTTAAATATTTGATTTCTTATACTTATAGAAGTTTTGTTGTCAGTCAACATTTCTCTGTTATATGCCAGTCCTTCTTTTACTTAGTGTTGATGGTAAGGTACATGTTAAACCTTCAAGTTTGCTGAATCCAAAATGTGTGCTTGGCTGAGAAAGTCTAAATAGTTGATTTTTTTTTTTTTTTGTATAAGGTGCTGTAAATAAAAGGTATTTTAGAGCATGTAGAGCATGGTGAGTATAGGGCAGGTTGTAATGATTGAACATGCAGGTTCACTGAAAAAAAATAGGATTAAAGCGTTGCATTACTAGATTCAGTACTCATTCCATGTCAGTACAGGTATTTTTGTATTGTTTGTGGTAATGAGATACTAGACTAAGAATGACATGGATAATTGACATCTACAAGTAATTAAAACTTTCATTTTAGTGATTATTTTTGATTTTCTGAAGCAAGACCACTTACCTGAAAGTGTTAATAAGTATATTGTATTACCAATTGAGTTTACTCTGAATTAGCCATTGATAATGAGGCATAACATGAATAGACTAGGAATAACATGAATAATTAAGATCTGTAACTAACTTGAACTTGTAGTATTTATTTTCTAATTTCTCTGCAAAAAGGCATTTTATTATAGCTTCCCTGCTTCGTTCTGACCCCGCTTTCTAATGTAGGTGCTAATGAAAAATGCCAAAATGAAGGCATCAAGGGAGAAGTAAGAAAATTTTGACTCATCAATAAATGTCTTTCTGCCTTAATCAAATATGGCTTTTCTGCATATTCTTGCTTTTCTCTATATTTATAAAGTTGAAGATTGTGATAGTATGAGTTCATAACTCAAGTACAGAAACCAGACTTTCAAAGCCTCTTTCAGTTCAGTTGCTCAGTCGTGTCTGACTCTTTGCGACCCCGTGAATAGCAAGCACGTCAGGCCTGCCTATCCGTCACCATCTCCCCGAGTTCACTCAGACTCAGTTCCGTCGAGTCAGTGATGCCATCCAGCCATCTCATCCTCTGTCATCCCCTTTTCCTCCTGCCCCCAATCCCTCCCGCATCAGAGTCTTTTCCAATGAGACAACTCTTCGCATGAGGTGGCCAAAGTACTGGAGTTTCAGCTTTAGCATCATTCCTTCCAAAGAAATCCCAGGGCTGATCTCCTTCAGAATGGACTGGTTGGATCTCCTTGCAGTCCAAGGGACTCTCAAGAGTCTTCTCCAACACCACAGTTCAAAAGCATCGATTCTTCGGCGCTCAGCTTTCTTCACAGTCCAACTTTCACATCCATACATGACCACAGGAAAAACCATAGCCTTGACTAGGCGGACCTTAGTCGGCAAAGTAATGTCTCTGCTTTTGAATATACTATCCAGGTTGGTCATAACTTTTCTTCCAAGGAGTAAGCGTCTTTTAATTTCATGGCTGCAGTCACCATCTGCAGTGATTTTGGAGCCCAAAAAAATAAAGTCTGACACTGTTTCCACTGTTTCCCCATCTATTTCCCATGAAGTGATGGGACCGGATGCCATGATCTTCGTTTTCTGAATGTTGAGCTTTAAGCCAACTTTTTCGCTCTCCTCCTTCACTTTCATCAAGAGGCTTTTTAGCTCCTCCTCACTTTCTGCCATAAGGGTGGTGTCATCAGCATATCTGAGGTTATTGATATTTCTCCCGGCAATCTTGATTCCAGCTTGTGTTTCTTCCAGTCCAGCGTTTCTCATGATGTACTCTGCATATAAGTTAAATAAGCAGGGAGACAATATACAGCCTTGACGTACTCCTTTTCCTATTTGGAACCAGTCTGTTGTTCCATGTCCAGTTCTAACTGTTGCTTCCTGACCTGCATACAGATTTCTCAAGAGGCAGGTTAGGTGGTCTGGTATTCCCATCTCTTTCAGAATTTTCCACAGTTTATTGTGATCCACACAGTCAAAGGCTTTGGCATAGTCAATAAAGCAGAAATAGATGTTTTTCTGGAACTCTCTTGCTTTTTCCATGATCCAGCGGATGTTGGCAATTTGATCTCTGGTTCCTCTGCCTGTTCTAAAACCAGCTTGAACATCAGGGAGTTCACGGTTCACATATTGCTGAAGCCTGGCTTGGAGAATTTTGAGCATTACTTTACTAGCGTGTGAGATGAGTGCAATTGTGCGGTAGTTTGAGCATTCTTTGGCATTGCCTTTCTTTGGGATTGGAATGAAAACTGACCTTTTCCAGTCCTGTGGCCACTGCTGAGTTTTCCAAATTTGCTGGCATATTGAGTGCAGCACTTTCACAGCATCATCTTTCAGGATTTGAAATAGCTCAACTGGAATTCCATCACCTCCACTAGCTTTGTTCATAGTGATGCTTTCTAAGGCCCACTTGACTTCACATTCCAGGATGTCTGGCTCTAGGTGAGTGATCACACCATCGTGATTATCTTGGTCTTGAAGAGCTTTTTTGTACAGTTCTTCTGTGTATTCTTGCCATCTCTTCTTAATATCTTCTGCTTCTGTTAGGTCCATACCATTTCTGTTCTTTATTGAGCCCATCTTTGCGTGAAATGTTCCCTTGGTATCTCTAATTTTCTTGAAGAGATCTCTAGTCTTTCCCATTCTGTTGTTTTCCTCTATTTCTTTGCATTGATTGCTGAAGAAGGCTTTCTTATCTCTCCTTGATATTCTTTGGAACTCTGCATTCAGATGCTTGTATCTTTCCTTTTCTCCTTTGCTTTCGCCTCTCTTCTTTTCACAGCTATTTGTAAGGCCTCCCCAGACAGCCATTTTGCTTTTTTGTATTTCTTTTCCATGGGGATGGTCATGATCCCTGTCTCCTGTACACAGTCCATAGTTCATCAGGCACTCTATCTATCAGATCTAGGCCCTTAAACCTATTTCTCACTTCCACTGTGTAATCATAAGGGATTTGATTTAGGTCATACCTGAATGGGCTAGTGGTTTTCCCTAGTTTCTTTAATTTCAGTCTGAATTTGGTAATAAGGAGTTCATGGTCTGAGCCACAGTCAGCTCCTGGTCTTGTTTTTGTTGACTGTATAGAGCTTCTGCATCTTTGGCTGCTAAGAATATAATCAATCTGATTTCGGTGTTGACCATCTGGTGATGTCCATGTGTAGAGTCTTCTCTTGTGTTTTTGGAAGAGGGTGTTTGCTATGACCAGTGCATTTTCTTGGCAAAACTCTATTAGTCTTTGCCCTGCTTCATTCTGTATTCCAAGGCCACATTTGCCTGTTACTCCAGGTGTTTCTTGACTTCCTACTTTTGCATTCCAGTCCCCTATAATGAAAAGGACATCTCTTTTGGATGTTAGTTCTAAAAGGTCTTGTAGATCTTCATAGAACCATTCAACTTCAGCTTCTTCAGCATTACTGGTTGGGGCATAGACTTGGATTACTGTGATATTGAATGGTTTGCCTTGCAAACGAACAGAGATCATACTGTCATTTTTGAGATTGCATCCAAGTACTCCATTTTGGACTGTTTTGTTGACCATGATGGCTATTCCATTTCTTCTAAGGGATTCCTGTCTGCAGTAGTAGATATAATGGTCATCTGAGTTAAATTCACCCATTCCATTCCAGTCCACTTTAGTTTGCTGATTCCTAGAATGTCGACGTTCACTTTTGCCATCTCTTGTTGACCACTTCCAATTTGCCTTGATTCATGGACCTGACATTCCAGGTTCCTATGCAATATTGCTCTTTACAGCATCGGACCTTGCTTCTATCACCAGTCACATCCACAACTGGGTATTGTTTTTGCTTTGGCTCCATCCCTTCATTCTTTCTGGAGTTATTTCTCCACTGATCTCCAGTGGCAAATTGGGCACCTAGTTACCTGGGGAGTTCCTCTTTCAGTATCCTAACATTTGCCTTTTCATACTGTTCATGGGGTTCTCAAGGCAAGAATACTGAAGTGGTTTGCCATTCCCTTCTCCAGTGGACCACATTCTGTTAGACCTCTCCACCGTGGCCCCAATGGGCATGGCTTAGTTTCATTTAGTTAGACAAGTCTGTGGTCCTAGTGTGATTAGATTGGCTAGTTGTCTGTGAGTATGGTTTCAGTGTGTCTGCCCTCTGATGCCCTCTTGCAACACCTACTGTATTACTTGGGTTTCTCTTACGTTGGACGTGGGGTATCTCTTCATGGCTGCTCCAGCAAAGTGCAGCCGCTGCTCCTTTCCTTGGACGAGAGGTATCTCCTCACCGCAGCCCCTCCTGAGCTTCAGCGTGGAATAGTTCCTCTAGGCCCTACCTGCGCAGCCACCGCTCCTCGGGCGTGGGGTAGCTCCCGGCCGCCACCCCTGACCTCTGACGCGGGGTAGCTCCTCGTGCCATTC
Organism: Oreotragus oreotragus; assembly: GCA_006410675.1. Taxonomy (NCBI): domain Eukaryota; kingdom Metazoa; phylum Chordata; class Mammalia; order Artiodactyla; family Bovidae; genus Oreotragus; species Oreotragus oreotragus. The sequence continues at coordinate 87,158 of SJYX01005924.1, read as the reverse complement.
CTGCGCCATTGCAGCCTGGCACCCTCTGCCACCGCCCCTGACCTCGGACGTGGGGTAACTCCTCTTGGCCACTGCCCCTCGGGCATGGGGTCCTCCCGGCTTCTGCCCCTGACCTCAGACGTGGGGTAGCTCCTCTCGATGATTTGATCGAAGTGCCAAAAGACTAGTTTTTTTTTTTTTTTTTTTAAGCATTTTTATAGTCTTTCTAATTCAAGTAAAATTAGAAGGTCTGCTACATAATTAATTTTGTACATGTTTGTTTCCTGTCTGTGTTCTGATACATTACCATCTTGAGAATTCACAGTTGACGATTTTTTTCTTGAAGAACAAACGAACAATTAACTTTGTATTTTATATCATGGGATGATCACTGTTAACTCTTATGAGGCACACTGCTAGTTTGTCAAGTTCTGTGGAGAAATTAGATCCAAAATGATGCAAGGGGGGGAAACTGTAAAAGGCTGTTCTATCTCAAATGCTTATGGTTTGAGTTTCTTGTTGTTACAGGAAGCAGTTAGACCTACATTCTTTCCTACCTTAAACTGCATATGCACAATTTTATTAAAAATTTTCTTCAAATATAACCTTATAGCTCCATTTGTAAAAAAACAAACTTTGTGAATACCAGCCAACATCCTTGCAACAAATTTTTGCTGCCAGATTTACTAGAATTATCAATAAAACATAGTTTCATCTTTGTACATCTGCGAGGATGTGTTCTGAGATCACACTCCCCTTCCTGCCATCCCCACCCCTTTAAAGAAATATGTATTTTTATCTAGATTGACCTTTAATTAGTGTCTACATATTTTCCAAAAGTGCTAGAGGCATTATATGTACACCATTACAGAAGTATTATGAGGCCTGAATATTCTGTTATTTACCATTGCATTAACCAGCACAAAGTCCAGGCATTTTTTTAGCATTTGTCATTTCTTTCTAAGTCAGATTTTCTTGTAAGCTAACATTTCTTCAGTGGTTTCTTTCTTTTCTTCTCCCTCCCTCCTGTTCTTCTTCTTTTCTTTGTTTTTTCCTTTCTTTTTCGCTTCTCTTCTTTCTTTTTCAGAAACCACCTTATCTATTTTTAAACATTTCTAATTTCTAAAAAAAACAAAAACAAAAAACAACAACCTGTTGAGTGATCTGCCATTTTGCCTTAAAACGACTTGGGTCTCATAGCCTTTTTTTATCTGTACCGTATGATTTTATTTCATCAGAACTTCATGTATTTGGACAATAATAACACAGAATCTAAAAAAAACAAACAAAAAAAACTGTCCTTCAAGGTAGTCAACAAATATTTAGGAATTCACCCTCGTGTATACTTTCTTCAATTTTGCATAGAAGCTTATAGGAATGACTTGGTATCAGAGAACCTTGAATTCAGTTCCTAATTCTGGCTCTTCTAAAGTTTGAGATCCTAAGGAAGAAATGTAACCACCCTGCACAATAGTTTTCACTTCTATAACATGAGATAGAAGAGTTTGCTGTTAGAATAAAATGAAATATTGTTGGTAAAGTGCCTCAGAGTAATTGGCACAGGGTTAGAGTTCAGTAGATGTTCTGCTGCTGCTGCTGCTGCTAAGTCACTTCAGTCGTGTCTAACTCTGTGTGACCCCATAGACGGCAGCCCACCAGGCTCCCCCATCCCTGGGATTCTCCAGGCAAGAACACTGGAGTGGGTTGCCATTTCCCTCTCCAATGCATGAAAGAGAAAAGTGAAAGTGAAGTCGCTCAGTCTGTCCGACCTGTCTCTTATACACATCTTCTTTAGTATTTAAAAGCAACTTTACACAAATAGCTTTATTATTGTACTTTGTTCCCCTCCTACAAATCTTAAGAGCATTGCACCTGTGTATCCAAAACAGTTGATTTTTATCTACATTGGTGAGAAATTTAAAAGTGGCATGTACTTGTCCCTTAAGTATCTCCTGTGATAGAATTTTCTCACTTTATTTTATGCCTCAGCTTAATGGAGCCTGAACTTCTGTTTGGGTTATGTCTTAAGATGAAACTGAAATATAGTCATGAAGCTCTAAGAAAAAACTCTGCAGTACTAATCTGAAAGACTTCTTGAATGGCATCCTCCCTTCTTCTTGTTGGCCCTCATTACCTTCCCCTTACCCCAAAAGTTTACTCTTGCAGAACTCTGTGGCTTTTTCATCTCATGTTGTGGGAAAAGAAAGTGAAGGGAGCAGTGGGGAGGGGAGAGATTTCAGTACAACCAGGCATTTAAAATTTTACTTCAAAAAAAAAAAAAAAACACCTCTGTTTTATAATTCCAAATCTAAGATTGCTTAAGAGNTGGGATTCTAGGCAAGAGTATTGGATGTTTGCCATTCCCTCCTCCAGGGGATCTTCCTGACCCAGGGGTCTAATTTATGCCTCTTGTGTCTTCTACATTGGCAGGTGTCTCCTACATTTACCACTAGCACCACCTGGGAAGCCCTATCTGCATATAGGACTAATCAATTTTTTTCCCCCTGTTGCTGTCACTTTAACTGCCAGCCTATTTTTCTCCATTTTTGTTGCTTTGTGTGACCCTTAACCCCCTACCTAGCTTTTCAGTAATCTTGCTTAATTTCCTATTCACCCATACCTTTATGCTTAATTTATCTCCCCAGGACCAAGATCTTAAGGCCAAATCCATGGGTCCTTCCTCCATTGGTTACTGATTTCTTGCGTTTCATTCTCCTGAATATTTGTAGCCCTCCTTCTTTGACCTTTTGCTTCTGTTGCCTTTGTCCAGGACTGATGGACACACTCTGACCCCCTCTTTCCTCCCTTTTCTCTACCCTCTGTCATCCACATACCATGTACTGATGATTCCCAAATATCTGTCAAGCCCTCAGCTCTCTAGAGTGCAAGTCTCATGTCTCCAGTTAGGCATTTTGAGGTTTATCATTTCAAATCCAGTATATCTAAAATGAGTCTTACCTTGCTGAAAAAAATTGACTTTAAGTTTTGAATTTTCATGTCTGCTTTTCTTTCTCACTACTGCCACCCCTATTACCTAACATCTGAAATTTTTAAGTCAGGTCTAAGTGCTTACTCCATCCTCCTCCTTGCTTTCTACCCAAACCAGTTTTAGTAATTATGACTCTCATATGTGAAAATCTTTACTGCTGCCCACTGCCAGTGTTAGCGGTGGGAGAATGTCATCCTCATGGGTATATTGGAATTAGAAAAAAAATATTATGGGCCATCCTCTTGTACTACTTATTTTTTGATTGCTTGCTTCTGAACTGTGTGGCATACACTTGCTTTTTGTTATTCCCACTCTTATAACTTTTGTTGCTGCAATCTAGAATGTTCCCTATCTTCCCATTTATGTGAATTCCACCCCTGTGTTAAAATCCAACTTCTCTGAATTTTCCCTTCTCTGTCTCTTCAGTTTGCTTGTCTTTCTTGCGTTGGAACTTCCAGAGGAATGTGTGTACACTTACATGGCATACCAGTATGTTATCTAATTATACTCATTTAGTGTGTATATATATAGATTTCAATATCTTACAGCTTATATTGTGAGCTCCCTAAGCTTAAAAATTGTACCTTGGATCATATCTTATACTGCAGATGGTAATATATTCTAGATGGAGGTAAATTTAAGGAAGCTATTGACAGTAGAAATGAATAAGCTTCCATTTTGTGTATGAAATTAAAAATGGGACAAGAGACACCCAGAAACTGCAGGCAGAAAGGATTGGGAGCACAGTTGGTATCGTAAAGAGTCAGACTTTTCCATATTGTTCATACTACCTTCATGAGAGAGAAGCTTAGTTATTTAAACTTCATCAACAAAGATTTAGTAGCTTATAGTAATTACCCATTTTTTTCCCCCTAGATGAAGAAAGATTATTTATTTTGGGTGAAAATAAAATTAGATACATGAGTTCAACATTCTTTTCCTGGCAATAATGCTCTTAGAACATGCTGAGAAGCATATGATTGAGAAATAAAGGCAGGCTATTAGTGAGGTTTTCTAACATCTACCCTAGTTAAATAGGTTCCCTTTCTGATCTTTGACTTAAAAAACATCTTGCTTTATAGTTGATACTTTTTTATGTTAAGAATATTCCTGTAACTTCTATTTTGAGAATTAGGCCAATGTAATGAATGTACCTGATTATTTTTAGTTCTGGATTAGTCTGTAGAGTTTTTTAATCAATTAAATAGCATTTTCTGTAAGATTACCAAAATACTTAAAATTCTTTTATTCTCTATAATAACTTTTCAAGTATAGATATACTGTATTTATGCTTTGGGTTTTTTAAGTAAGTGTTTTATTTATAAATTAGTATCCTTTTGTGTATTTTTTACTCTTTATATGAAATAGATCTAAATGTATTCATGTTTCATAGATTTACTTCTTTGGTTGTACAGCCGATTTGGGTTGCTAAAATGAATTATCTTATTCTTGAATATAGCTGAGAGCTTTTATATATTTGTTTAAATTTTATTTCCACTACCCTCCGTAGCACTTTAGAGGATATGGAGGGATGGGGACAAGTTTATCATTTTCTTTATCTTGTGTGATTTCTAGAAAATAGGATATTTTCCTTGAAATTTAGTTTTAAATAAAGCCAAGATTGCAGATCAAGGATCCTTTCACTCCTGGATAAAGAACCTTGGCTGTGGCTTGCTTTGGTATTTTTCTAAAGCAAACTGTGGCCGTGCATTACAGTAGTCTTGTTCACTTTATCCTTGCCATTTCCTAATTGCTGCTACCCTCTTTTCTTTTGCTGTTGATGGCACAGGTGAGTAAGTAGAGCATGATCATGGAAAATAGAGCATAACTAGGAAGACATCGGCAAGTGTCTTTAGTCACTTCCTTGATGAGTTGGTATTTGATAGTAACTGACGTTGTACCTTAATTCAGGAGAGGATTTCCCCCAAAGGGCTACCTTCAGATTAAGAGAAAATTATCCTAGTTTAGTGGAAGATGGTGTTTGCTAAGAGAACCTGCCACTGTCCTAGTCAAGGGTGGGCAGGGAGAGAGATGTACATCCGTTGACTTCACTTAGTCTCAGGATGAACCATTCTGTGCCAAAATAAAATAGCCAAGTAGATATGGATATTGAAATTGTTGTGAAAATTACATTACAGTGGTGGCAGCCTTACCAAGTAATTTTGTAGTGAAATTTGATTCTTTTTCTTCCTAGTGTTTATATTTGCAATCTGTTCATTTTGCTTCTGTGCAGTTTAATAATTTTAAGTTTGCTTACTGAAAAAGAACTTTGTGTGTATGGATTAGTGTTGGAATTTTTTTAAAGATCTTTTTTCATATTTAAAATAGACATGGAGAGGCATTAATTTGAATATGGACCTCTATCCAGCTTAAAATATGTCACCAATGTGAGGTATTTTTTCAATAACCTTTCCCTCAAGGCCCATACTTTTGTGTTACTATGTGGATTTTTACTGTAGCATAAAAATGAGGTTGGGAAATTTGAGGGAATATGTTTGCTCTTTGGAAGAGAAAGGGCAAGAGTGAGTAAATGTTATATTGATTTGTTTATTCCCTTTCCTCTTACATAAACCTATCTTCTAGGGATGTGTTTAAAGTGTGACTCACTAAAAAATAAAAGTTTTGAAATCTGGCTCATTTTATTAAAGGAAACCAGCATTGATCCTACTATTGGTAATTCTTATATTAAAAATTCAGTTGCATCAGAATATTTTTATATTGGTATGAAACCATATGATATGTGATACTTAAAAACTGCAGACTTGACATTTTCTGATTATAAAAGTAATATGAGTCCATATTAATCTTGTAAAATAAAGAAAGGTATAAAAAGAAAGAAACTCTACAATTTCACATTTCAGGGAGAATCATGTTAACATTTTGCTATATTTTCTGAGTATATATGCATGGCTTTATATTTATTTGCAATCATACTATATATGCCTTTGTATTCAACTTTTAAAAATTAACATTATATCTTAGTCATTTTCTTATATTGCCTGACCCTTTTAAGGCAAATTTCATTTTTCTTAATTGGATTTAGAATGAAAGTAGAGACATCAAAATTACATATATTTATAAAGACTAGATATTATTAGAGAAGTGAAGTCTAAGATTTTTTCAGGGGTACTGGGGAGAGGGTAGGAAATTAGAGTAGAATTTTTGAAAATAGGAATAAGTAACATTTTTCCTTATTTCTGTTAAGCATTTCTTTAAAAATGCCTATTGGATCAGCATATTGTTATGTATAAACCATATAATTTTATAACATAGTATTGACAGTGGCAATGGCACCCCACTCCAGTACTCTTGCCTGGAAAATCCTATGGATGGAGGAGCCTGGTGGGCTGCCGTCTGTGGGGTTGCACAGACTCGGACACGACTGAAGTTACTTAGCATTGACAATGGATTATATTCCCAAATATAAAAATCACTTTAGATCTGCAGATGGCGTGCTTTCAAAATATTTTGTAATTACAAGAATTTTTCAAGCCACTGTAGTTTTTTAAGGTACTGGGTTAAAGTGAAGCTGTTATTATGTCTTCCTAAAGAGTATTAGTATATAATATAATGTAAAAAAAAAAACAACAAGAAAGATATATGCCACAGTGACATTGCTAAAGCAGTAAAGATTATTTCCATATAATGGAAATTTAAAATGTCAAATCATTCTTGGTCTACAGTCTATACAAATGTTGAATCAATATAGAAATTTAGATACTATTTTAATTTAACAAAATGCATTTGCTGTAGGTCAGTTAGAGGCTAGTTTTAATATTTTGTTATAGTTTAAATATAGAGTGAAGCTTTCTGTAGTATGTTAAAAGAGCATGAAGTTGTTTCTGTTCAGCTTCAGGCTCATTCCCCAATAGTTTCTCCCAGATAGTAGAATCCTTGTGATCGTTACAAATCATTGCCTGATTAATTGCCTGGAATGTGCAAGACATTGTATTAGATTGTGGAACCTCTAAGAAAGATGAAGCATTGGCTGTCTATCAGTTCAGTTCAGTTGAGTTGCTCAGTCGTGTCCGACTCTTTGCGACCCCATGAATCGCAGCACGCCAGGCCTCCCTGTCCATCACCATCTCCCGGAGTTCACTGAGACTCACATCCATCGAGTCCGTGATGCCATCCAGCCATCTCATCCTCGGTCGTCCCCTTCTCCTCCCGCCCCCAATCCCTCCCAGCATCAGAGTCTTTTCCAATGAGTCAACTCTTCGCATGAGGTGGCCAAAGTACTGGAGTTTCAGCTTTAGCATCATTCCTTCCAAAGAAATCCCAGGGTTGATCTCCTTCAGAATGGACTGGTTGGATCTCCTTGCAGTCCAGGGGACTCTCAAGAGTCTTCTCCAACACCACAGTTCAAAAGCATCAATTCATCGGCGCTCAGCTTTCTTCACAGTCCAACTTTCACATCCATACGTGACCACAGGAAAAACCATAGCCTTGACTAGGCGGACCTTAGTCGGCAAAGTAATGTCTCTGCTTTTGAATATACTATCCAGGTTGGTCATAACTTTTCTTCCAAGGAGTAAGCGTCTTCTAATTTCATGGCTGCAGTCACCATCTGCAGTGATTTAAAGATAACTGTAGTACATTGTTTTTTACAATGTGTTTCTCTGGTGACTCAGATGGTCAATAATCTGCCTGCGATGCAGGAGATCAAGTTTAGTCCCTGAGTCAGGAAGATCCCCTGGAGAAGGGAATGGCTACCTACTCCAGTATTCTTGCCTGGAGAATTCTATGGATAGGGGAGCTTCGTAGACTATAGTCCATGGGGTCACAGAGAGTCAGAAATGAGCAACTAACACACACATATAATACATTGTAGTAAGCATAATAGAGGTTAAGTACTACCTGCTATAAGAGTACAGGTAAAGGAAACTCAAGGTGGGTCGTATTAAATTTGGCTGGGTCTTGAAGAATGAAAAGTGAGCTTCCAGATAGGAGTGGTGTGGAAGGGCATTCAAGACAGAGCAGATGGTATGGGAAAAGGACAGGGAATTTGAAGTACATTGTCTATTGGAGAAAAAAGAAGATCTGTTGAGGATGGGGCACAGGTGAACATGAGGACCAGAAATGAAGGTTCTAAGGTATCCTGTCACCTGTTTTACTTTATATTATAGATAAGAGGGAACCATCATATTTTAAACATTTATTTGTGTTGGAGTATAGTTGCTTTACAGTGTTGTGTTAGTTTTTGCTGTACAACAGAGTGAATCAGCTAAATGCATATGTACGTTGGGCTTCCCTGGTGGCTGAGATGATAAAGAATCCACCTGCAGTGTGGAAGACCTGGGTTTGATTCCTGGGTTGGAAGATCCCCTGGAGGAGGGCATGGCAACCCCCTCCAGTATTCTTGCTTCGAGAATCCCTGTGGACAGAGGAGCCTGGCAGGCTACTGTCCGTAGTGTAAGAGTTGGACACGACTGAGTGACTAAGCACATAGCCCCCATACGTACATCTCTTTTTTGGATTTTCTTCCCATTTAGGTCACCACAGAGCATTGAGTAGAGTTTTCTGTACTATACAGTAGGAAACCAACATAAATTTTTCAAATCTTCTTTGCAGTGAATTGTTTTGTTCTTTTTTTAAAGACAGTTGGACATTTGAAATAGGAAAAAGCAAAGGCAAACAAAAATTATGAATCAGGGGAGGGACAGTTAAACTACCATGCGTTTGTTAAGAGCCAATGTATGTCCGTTTTGAGTATGGATCTGTTAACAGTGTAAGCAAGGTAAAAAATTTAGGCATGAAGAAGATTTAGACATGCTGGTAAATTTATGATAAATACTAGTGGAGGTCACCATTGTGAATCTGCAATCACCTAGACTCATGGAATGTTAGCCCAAGAAGAGTCTTTCATGATTATCCATTGTGTTGGCTATTTTAAGGGGATTTTTTTTTTTTAAGGAAAGCAGCATGATAGTAGTTGCACTTTTAAATTAATTGATTGATTGAGAAAATATAGGATAAAAAGCATTGTTAAAAGCATTGTTCAGCATCTTATTTAACCATAATTCAGAGACCTTTTTTTGATAAGTATTTCCTCTGTTGTTGTTAGATTCTTATTCTGATGAATGATCATTGTGTTCTTTGGATAGTATGTTATTTAAAATTACTGTTACTTTTAGAAATTTGTGTTCACAGTTTTACTTCACGCTATTCAAGATCTCTGCCCACCTCCCACAGACACATGTCTTAGAGTTATCAGTCCATTCTTCATTCTCACCTGTGGTTCCTGGAGAGCATCAAGTCCTAATTCCTTGTGGAATCCTTTATATATAATGAACTAACCTCTCTCCTGTGCATCTGCAGTGGAAGTATTAATTTACCATTCTTCTGAGAATTAGGAAAATAGTCACTCAAATGATTTTCTCTGGTTCAGATGAGGAACCCCAGTTGTCAGAGGATTTGGAAATTAGGCCATCCTGGGTGCTGTGTTTCCTAATAAGTAATGAGAATGGCAAGGTTGCTTTCATTTGTCTCCCAAATCTCCCTTGTATTTTTTTTTAAATAGACTTAATTTTTTACAGAGCTTTAGGTCCACAGAAAAGCAGAAGGTACAAAGATTTCCCGGTGTATTTTTTAAAATCTCTGTATCCTTTATCATTAAACATTAAGTCTGGCACATTGATGAAAAAATAAATGTCATTTTAAAATGGTTTATCTTTTTTTAAGAAATTCTTTCCTACACTGAGACCTTTATTTTTCTTCTGCATATTTTAAGTTTTGTTTTTCATCTTAGGTTTGCAATATACTTGAAATTTATTTTTATGTTTGATATGTTTAGAGATGTTTGTTATAATTTTTTTATTTTTGCCATATGGGTACATCCAGCATCATTTACTAACCAGTTCTCTTTTCCTCCATTGTGCTTTAATGTCATGTCTTCTCATCATTTTTTCTGTGTATGTCTAAATTCTAATTTAAATCTGTGTCTGAATTCTGCTTTTTTCTTCCTTTATCCTTGCATCAGACAAAACTTTTAACTATTTTAGCTTTCCAGTAATTCATAATATTGTATAGGGTAAGTCCTTTTACATTTTATAATGCTGTTTCAGCTTTTCTTCCTTTGTTCTTCCAAATATGTTTCAGAATCAGCTTGTCAGGCTCCTTGGAAAATCTTGTTAGGATTTTCTTTGGAGTATATAGATTAATTAGGTGAGAATTGACATCTTTATGATGTTATCATCATTCAATAAATAGTTATGGAGTACTTCTTTTATACTAGGAACTGGGAATATAGAAGTGAATGAAATTTGCAAATATCCCTGGACTCATGGCATTTATGTTCTAATAGAAGGAAATATATTCTATTACTCATAATAGCCAAAAACTGGGATCAGGCTAGATGTACATCGGGTATATCCATACAGTGGAATACTACTCAGCAATAAAAAGGAACAGACTACTTATATGTTCACAACATGGATGAATCTCAAAATATTATACTAGGTATAAGAATATGGTAGACTACATATTTCAGTTGACTACATATTATATTATTCTATTTATGTAGAATGTCTAAGGTAAAAATATAGTAACACAAAGCAGATCATTGGTTGCCTGGTGCTTGAAAGAGGAATGAGAATTGATTCTAGAATGGTATGAAGAAACTTTTTAGGTGATGGAAGTGTTATAAAACTGGATTGTGGTGATTTTTGCACAATTGTATATATTTACCAAAACTGACTGAATTGTAAACTTACAGTGGGCACTTTTATGATATGAAATTATATGAATTATATAATTTAAATTATATCTTCTAAAGCTATTATATTATTTTGTGCCAACTCAGATGTAACTCAAAAACATTCTGAGTCACAAAAGAAGCCAGTCACAAGAAACCAGATGTATGATTCCATTCATGTAAAAATATCTAGACTTGACAAAGCTAGAGAGAGAAAAAGTAGATTGATAGTTACCTTGGGTCAGGGTGATTGGGAGGGAAATAGAGAGTAACTCACTAATGGGTGTGGGGTTTCTTTTTATAGTGACAAAACTGTTCTAAAACTGTTTTTGTCATGGTTGCACAACTCTAAATATACTAGAAACCATTGACTTGTACACTTTAAATGGGTGAATTGTGTAGTGTGCTCTCTCTCTCTTTAGTTGCTAAGTTGTGTCCAACTCTTGCAACCTCATGAATAATAGCCTGCCAGGCTCCTCTGTCCATGGGATTCTCCAGCAAGAATCCTGGAGGGGGTTGCCATTTCCTTCTCCTGGGGATCTTCCCAACCTAGGGATCAAACCCTGGTCTCCTGCACTACAGGCAGATTCTTTACCGACTGAGCTATAAGGGAAGCCCGTATAGTGTGCAAATTATCCCAATAAAGCTGTTAGAGAAAATAAATAAAATTATATGCTATATATGAAGGAGAATCAGTGGAGGGAGATGGTGGTGGGTGATGGTGAGGGAGGCCTCACTGAGGAGTTAACAGTTGAGCAGAGACTTCAAGGAGATGAGGGATTAAGGCATGTGGATAATTTGGGGAAGAGCCTTCTAGGAAGAGGGGATAATCAGTGAAAGATCTGAGAAGGAAGCGTATCTGACATGTTTGAGAAGCATCAGAAAGGCCAGTGTGGCTGAAATTAAGAGTGAGCAAAGGAGAGAGCAGTGGAAATGAAGCTGGGAGATGGGGCCACCTGGGGCCATTGTAAAGACGGATTTTTATGGTAAGGGAGATGGGGAGTCAGTGCAGAGTTTTGAGTAGAGAAGTGCCATCATCTAACGTAGCTTTTTAACAGTGACTCTATGCTGTAAATAAACTGAAAGGTAGCATGGGTGAATGAAGGGAAACCAGTTAGAAGGCAGCAGTCCAGGAGAGAGGGAAAAACGACTTGGACTGAGGTTGAAAAAAAACATGGCCGGTTTTTAAAATACATTTTGAGGGAAGGAACAGCAAGATTTGCTGACAGATTGGAGATGAGATGTGAGAGAAAGAAGAGTCGGAGGAGATGGTGTATTTTTTGGCCAGAGAAACTGAGAGGGGGCAGATGGAGGATAAAGCAGATGTTGTGGAGTGGCGGGGGGAGGAAATGCCAGGAGTTCTGTTCTTGTTATGTTAGGGAAGTCCATCTGACATCCAAGGATGGATCTGAGTAAGCAAATTGAATGTCTAAATCTGGAATCTAGGAAAGATGTCCTCAAGTAAAGATTGTATTTAAAGCTATGAGTCCTCCAATCCACCAACACAGTATACGTAATAAGATGAGACTTTACCTTCCCTTGTGATAGACTTAAAATTACTAACCTTCTCCTGCCTCCACTAATGTTAATATTCCTGTATTTTAGGATCTTCAAGATGAAGTGCAAAGGGAGAATACTAATCTGCAAAAACTACAAGCCCAGAAACAGCAAGTACAGGAACTCCTTGATGGGCTGGATGAGCAGAAAGCCCAGCTGGAGGAGCAACTGCAGGAAGTCAGAAAGAAGTGTGCTGAGGAGGCCCAGCTGGTAAGGCCTGATGGCTTACCGCTGCCTGTGTCTTTACCTTAGGTTCTTTTGCTGGCTTAAGATAGAAACCCTCTCTCCTCGTTGTTGTTGCTGTTGCTAGGTGGCAATCTAGTCAACGTGAAGTTTGGGAACATGAAGTAGATGGAGCATATTTCATCTAGAAATTACAGGGGAAGTAGGACACTGCATTTTTTTTTTTTTTCTAAAATTTAGTTGAAAGTATGGTACCTATGTCTTCCACTCTCCTCTGTCAGTCCCTGATTGCCCTTTTCTACAGAAAATATACATCAAAAACACCAAAATAGTAAACTAAAATAAATATTGCATTATGGAATATTTTAATGACAACTCTTTTTTTAATCCCTTTTTTGTCTCATTCACCTCATGTTGTAGATTTCATCCCTGAAAGCTGAACTAACTAGTCAAGAATCACAGATCTCCACTTATGAAGAAGAGCTGGCCAAAGCTAGAGAAGAGCTGAGTCGCCTACAGCAAGAAACAGCAGAGTTGGAAGAGAGTGTGGAGTCAGGGAAGGCTCAGCTGGGACCTCTTCAGCAGCACCTGCAAGATTCACAGCAGGAAATCAGTTCAGTAAGTCTTTGTGGGAGTGAAAAATACACTCAAGTGGGCATTCACGTATCCTTTTCATACATAGTATTTTCTCCATTTCTACTGCTGCTTCTTTGCCCAGTTTATTATTCATTTTTTGTCATTTTATATGAATAGGCTTATTGTTACCTGTCATAAGTTAAAACTTTTTTGAGTCTGGTACATCTGATGATTATCACTGGAATCTTGTTGAGTGTGCAGGCTTTTTAATTAGATGGTTTGGGTTTAAATGCTTGCTTTGCTGCTTACTGCCTGAATCATCTCAGTGTTAGATTCTTCATCTTGGAGAACTGGGAATTCCCTGGTGGCTCAGCGGTAAGGAATCCACCTGCCAATATAGGAGACATGAATTCAGTCCCTGAATCAGGGAGATCCCCTGGAGAAGGAAATGGCAACCCATTCCAGTATTCTTCCCTGGAAAATCCTATGGGCAGAGGGGACTGGTGAGCTACGGTCTGTGGGGTCGCAAAAGAGTTGGACGTGACTTAGTGACTAAACAACAATAACCACCAGAGGTTAAGATTTTGCCCTTTTCACTGCTGAGGACGCAGATTCAGTTCCTGATTGGGGAACTGGCATTTAAGATCCTGCAAGCTGCATAGCATGGCCAAATTAAAAAAAATAAAATTGAAGAATTAACAAAACGCCTGCCTCTTTCAGCTGCTTTTAAAGTTTAAATGGGGCAAAACCAGTGAGACATTTGAACATAGGGTTTGCTAAATAAGTACTCAGTAAGTATTGCTTATTTTTATAAATAATAACCTGGTGTCTTACCTTTTGGGGATTCTAACCTTAAAATCAGTTTTGCTCATTTAGAAACCTTTATTTTTTTGAGATTAGGAAATTATTCTTTATATAGATAAATATGACTGTTGTGGTAGGTCCAGAATATAGATCTTTGCTTTATAGTTTCTTGACTTCCCTAAATGGGGAATAATATTTTATAGAATGATGGTAGGATGATTGGATATGTGTAGAAACTGCATAGCCCATTCCTTTCCATTTGAATTTGAACAAACTGAAGCCAGAGAAGGTGTAGGAACTTGCTTATGGTTATGTAGCCTTCAGTGGAGAAGGCAATGGCACCCCACTCCAGTACTCTTGCCTGGACAATCCTATGGACGGAAGAGCCTGGTAGGCTGCAGTCCATCGTGTTGCTAAGAGTTGGACATGACTGAACGACTTCACTTTCACCTTTCACTTTCATGCACTGCAGAAGGAAATGGTAACCGACTCCAGTGTTCTTGCCTGGAGAATCCCAGGGATGGGGGAGCCTGGTGGGCTGCCATCCCTGGGGTTGCACAGAGTTGGACACGACTGAAGTGACTTAGCAGTAGCAGTAGCATGTACCCTTCAGAAGAGCCATAGGCTAGAATTCAGATCTTCTGAAACTTGGTCAGTTAATTATTATATATAAGGAAGTCCTTCCCCTTGATATGCTTCCTTCCCCTCTCTTGTCTGGTAGATGAATACCTGCTCACCCATCTTGCAAGCCATAGTTTAACCTCTTCTTTCTTTGTGGCATCTTCTGAATCCTGCCTTTATTGGACACTGTACTTTCATTACAGTAATTGTAACATTTTCCCCTGCACATTTGTTTATGTGTCTACCTCTCTCAGTAGATGGAGCTTTTTGGTCTAGAAACACATGTTTATCCAAGCATTTAGCACAGTTCTTGTCTCAGCGTAGGTACTCAGTTAACATGTAGTAAACCCCAAAGAATTTTATATTAGTGGGAATGATACCAGATAAATGGACAGTCTTTAAAATAGTTTTATTTAAGTTTTTAAAATATTTTTACTGTTACTTATAGACCGTAAAATAAACCCATTTTAAGGGTACAATCCATGATTTTCAGTAAATTTAGAGTTGCTCAAACATCACAATTCAGTTTTAGAATATTTCCCTTACTCCCAAAAGACTCTTGTGCCCATTTATCATCAATCCCCACCCTTACTCCTGGTTAACTACTAATCTACTTTCTGTGTCTATAGATTTGCCTTTTCTGAGCATCTCATATAGAGGAAATAAGTGGTCTGTGGTCTTTCTCATGTGGTTTCTTTCACTTAGTGTAATGTTTTGAAGCCCATCCATGTTGTAGCATGTAACAAAATTATAGTTCGTTTTATAAGGTATGTTGTTTATCTATTCACCAATTAATGGGCATTTGGATTCTTTCTTCCTGTTGACTGTTATGAATAATGATGCTATGAATTTTCTGTTTGCATACACTTCTTTGTGTAGACGTGTGTTTTCATTTCTCTTGGATATAAAATAGTTGGTTATATTGTAAAGATCCCCTGGTGGCTCAGACGGTAAAGCGTCTGTCTATCAATGTGGGAGACCTGGGTTCGATTCCTGGGTCGGTAAGATTCCCTGGAGAAGGAAATGGCAACCCACTCCAGTACTTGCCTAGAAAATCCTATGGACGGAGGAGCCTGATGCAGGCTACTGTCCATGGGGTTGCAAAGAGTCGGACACGACTGAGCGATTTCACTTTCACTTTATATTGTAAAGTTACTTTAAACTTTTTTTTAACTTTAAATTGCCAAGCTTTTCCAAAATGGCTGTACCATTTTAATACTTGCCCTAGCAATATATGAGTTCCAGTTTCTCCACATTTTTACCAACACTTTTATTGTCTTTTTGATTATAGACATTCTCGTAGATGTAAAATGGTACTTCATAGTTTTTAATTTGCAGTTCTCTCATGACTAGAGATGTTGGTCATCTTTTCGTATGCTTATGAGCCATTTGTATATCCTCTTGGATGAAATGTATGTTTAAAGACTTTTGCCTGTTTTGGATTGTCTTATTAAATTACACAAGTTTTTAAAATGTATATATATGTATATTCTGGAGATAAGTTCCTTTATCAGATATTTGATTTACAAATAATTTTTCCCAGTCTCTGGCTTGTCTTTTAATTTTCTTTTCTTTGACTTTTTTGAAAAGGGATTTCTTTCAAAGGAAAGAGCATAAATTGGAAAAATATAAATGACTCCAGATATTATAAATTATCAGAGAGAAAATAAAGCCATGTTTTTGAGCATGGAAGATAGTGTCAGCAAGCTGTACTACCAAGTGTGCCAGATATCTGTGGAAGGAGTTAGAGCTTTGTGTTTGATCTCCAAATCTTAAGAATAAACATACCAAATTCTTACACTTGACTCAGGTACCATGCATCTTTCCCACAGAGGGCAGCATATTCCCATGGGCCTATAAAAAAGAAATTTGGCTGCAAATTAGCCTGGTGCTTTTATTGCTCTGTAAAGCTTAGCTATAGCTTTTTTTGAAAAAGGAAAAACTAAAGAGAAGTTTTGTGACTTGCTGAATTTTTATTTTTATTTCTTATCTTGTATTTTCTAGAAAACAAAGAACCTTTGACCTTCACTCTATGTAACTTACTTGCACAATATATACCATTTATCCAAGTATTTCTGGCAGTTGAAATGTTTGTTGTACTTTCCTTGCACAGTTTGCAAAGAGCTTGTGTTTGTTGTGTGGTTATTTTTTTCTATATCCTCTAAGTTTACCTAGAGCATAAGGAAGAACACAGGCTTAAATGGCAGATGCATGGGAGAATCAGACACAGGAAAGCCAGGTTGTGTTCATGATTCTGTTGATTGTCTCAGGAATAACTATAAGGAACAAAGTGTCCTAAATAGAACTCTTTGATAGGCAAGTATTTCACCCTACTGCTTCATCTATATGGTGAATAATGTTTTAAATTTTAGACTGCAAGGTAGTAGCATTAAAATTGATTTAATGGTCATGATAATTTTTTAATGAAATAAAAGAGAATAGAAATAACAGCATACATTACCCATAATAAGGATGAGTATTACTTCATGAAACTTGTTTCACCCCTGTGTATGTGTGTAAATGTATATTTATATGTATGATGTATGCATCTATATGTTTTATGTATATATAAACATACAGAGAGAGACATATGTACATATATATTTACTGGGTCAAAGTGTAAACTCTATTTCTTTCTGTAGATTAAAGTAAAAGTAAGTTTATAAACCACTGCTCTATAGCAATAGGAATATACAAGGAGTATACTTTGTGTTATAAATGTGTGGTATTTTTGATTGTTAGTTTAAATCCTAAATGAAATGCAATTTGTGTGTATATATACACTATATATATATATACACAAAATGAAATGTGTATACACACACACATATACACACACTGATGCCCACTGTTTAAATATATAAGCATAATACTTGTGTTTTTCAGTGAACATTTATTAAGCACTTACAGTATGCATTATTGTGCTAGATGTTAGAGATACAAAGTTAATAACAAAAATTTGGTCTCTATCCTCAAAAGGCTCAAGTCTTTAACTTTTTAAAAATAGAGTAAATTAGTAGAAAAGGAATAGGAAATTTTAATTGTTATAGTAGTGAGAAACGTAGTGTGCTAGGTACTTTCACACACATTGTCCTTTGTTTACATAGGCCTTTACATTTTACAGAGTTCTTCTAAATATATCTTTTACTTCACATAATGGTCTTCTATGAAGATAGTTCTTACTACCTCTATGGATTAAAAAATGGAAGCTTGGAGAGGGTACTTTGACTAAGATAACCTAATAATTAGAAAGTGATGGAGCTAGATGTACATCTGTCTCCTTATCCAATATAGTGTTCTTTTTCCAGGTTATGATCCTGACTTTTCCTTTGGTAAATTACAGATTCCAAATTGAGCAACTTAAAAACTTTACGGGAAATATTAGGGGAATAAGATTAGGGAACAGAGCCTTGGTTTACAGAATATCAATAGGTAATTTTTATATTTGCTAGAAAAAAATATATAACATGTTAATAAATAGAGGATGCCAATGTAATTAAAATATATATGTATTTTATGAAAATGGTACTTTTCAGTAAAGTTCCATTTATTTTTTTCACTAGAAACAATTTTTGATTCTATTGTCGCAATTTCTTTGAAATATATATAAATGTGTTTTTATTGTAGATATTGGTATAAATAAGCATTTTTTCCTTTTAGTTCCCCACATTTTTCTTTTTATATATATTACAATTTATTGTGTTGTCCCAGGTATAGAAAGTCAATGGATATTGAAATTAAAAAAAACTTTGTCCTTCATTTAACTTGTTTGGTATATTTTAGACTTAGAGACTACTCCTTAAGGTTCTAGCCCATTAATAAATAATGCCAGGGGATAGGACACTAGCTCATTGCACTTTTGTTTTCACTTCTCTTCTTCTCAATAGGAGTATGAATGGCTCCAGAGTCTTATGTACTCTTCCTCTCTTTCCTCTCCTTCTCCTAAAGCATCATCACAAAATCTTGTCTTGCACTACCACTTTGCCATCTTTCTCCCAATACTCTGACACTTTTTCTAGTTATGTTCTAAAGGACTGCTGATAAGCAGATATTAAAAATTCTTGGATCTTTCAAAAGATGTTCAAAAGCAAATCCATATATCCTGTGATTTCAGGAGGAGAACTTACTGGGATGGATTACTGAAATCCTTTTCTCTAATCCTTAATGGAAGCAAATTTATCCTTGATCAAGTCTAAGCATATAGTTATTTTATCACATATCTTTCTAGTAATTTTGTCTAGTTTTTGTCTAAAAGTGTCTTTCTAGTAAATTCTGTTTTGTATTTCTGCTTTGTGTTGACAGATGCAGATGAAACTTGTGGAAATGAAAGAGCTGGAAAACCATAGTAATCAATTAAATTGGTGCAGTAGTCCACACAGCATTCTTGTAAATGGTGCTACAGATTATTGCAGCCTCAGTACCAGCAGCAGTGAAACAGCCAATCTTAATGAGCACACTGAAAGCCAGAGCAACCTAGAGTCTGAGCCCATACACCAGGAGTCTCCAGTGAGTCTAATAGTTCCTTCAATTCCATAATCAACTTTAGAAGGAAAAAAAAACGATTCAGATAAAAGTTTTGTGGACATCATACCTAATATAAATATGTGGCCTTGCCTCATCTGAGACAATTGAGAAAGCAAGAGTGGGTTCTAACAGTTTAAACTAGTACAAAATGTAATTTTAACTGATCTATTTGTTATAGAGGCATGTTTTCAAAGTTGTGGTTCTGTAGATAGTAACTTCTGAAAATAGTATTTATTTTTAAGTAATCTCATCCCAAGCTGAAAGGAGTTATTTCATAATGGTGAAAACATTTATTTACTGTTTGTTTGTTTTTTTTTTTTTTTTGAGAATATCAGCTAATGCAAGAGTGCTGCTCTTCCGAATGAGAGCTACAGAGACAAAAGAACTTTAACCCCATCTTCCAGCTGCATGCAGTCTAGTCCTGTAACACTGTGTTAAAAGGCTGTGATAAAGTAAATAGGCTATTCAGGTAGGACAGCTTGGAGGAAGCTCAAAGAGGATGTCATAGGGAAGTTTTACAAGTGACCACTGAAGTGAGAAGAGGTTAGGCAAAGGAGAAGGTGGAACATTTCTGGCAGAGGAAACAGCATTAGCATAATTATATAATGGGAGAAACCATGTTGCACAGGATCATGAGAAGTTTTCCGAGGATGTTTTGTGATGGTTGAGAGATGAATTGGTAGGAGATGAGGCTGTCTCCTGTAGGTCACCTGCCTTACCTCTGGTACATTTTATCAAGACAAGAGATATCTGTGCCCCATTCCAAACTTGTTGAACTAGAGTTTCTGGGTTGGGCCCAGGTACATGTGTTTTTAAAAACAAATTCCGTAGGTGATTATGATATGTGCCTAGATAAAAATGACCACTTTTAGGTTAGAAAGGACCAAAGAGTAAGAAATTTGGATTCATCTTGCAGCATTGGGGAATTCGCCTTACTAGAGTGAGTAGCCATTGAAGAACTTTTAAGCAAGAAGTGACAGGATTGAGTTTACCTTTTAGAAAATCTGGATAAGGCATTCCCTGGCAGTCCGGTGGTTAGGACTTGGTCAGTGCTTTCATTGCTGTAGCCTGGGTTCAATTCCTGGTCAGAGAACTGAGATCCCACAAGCTGTAGGGTGCCACAAAAAAAATTTTTTTAAGTGGATTATAGATTGGAGAATAGGACTGGACATACTGAGATATGGTGAGAGACTACTGGGGTAGTCTATGTGAGAATTGTTTTAACCTGGATCTGACCAGTAGCAGGAGGGATGATGAGAAGAATACAAATTTGATAGATACTAAGGATTTAAAATTAACAGATTTAATGTTATTTGTACAGTGCAGTCTTGAACTGCACAATATTCTTTTAAGCACAAAATGCAAATTACTAGGTTATCCTTCAAAGACATAGGATGGTATGAAATAGAAATTAGCTTTGCCACTTCTTAAGCCTTATTATCTACTGATCTAAATGCAGAAAGGAATGATGTCATTGAAGGACTTCTAACCAGAAGATCATGATTAGATTCCTATTTTAGATCTATTATTTGGGTTGCCCTGAGAAGGATAGATGTGGAGGACAAATATTTGAGGTAGGAAGGCAGTTGGAATATTATTACTACAGTACTTTGGCCACCTCATGCGAAGAGTTGACTCATTGGAAAAGATTTTGATGCTGGGAGGGATTGGAGGCAGGAGGAGAAGGGGACGACAGAGGATGAGATGGCTGGATGGCATCACTGACTCGATGAATGTGAATCTGAGTGAACTCCGGGAGTTGGTGATGGACAGGGAGGCCTGGTGTGCTGCGATTCATGGGGTCGCAAAGAGTTGGACACGACTGAGCGACTGAACTGAACTGAATACGTACCAGAAATGATGATGCTATAAATGAATGATAGTGACAGTCAGGATGGAGAAGAATGGAAGAATTTGAGAAATAGATGAGAAGTAGACTCCATAAGACTTGGAATCTAGCTGGGGGATAATCAGAGGGAAGTAGTTAAGGAAGAACTGGAGTTTTCTGGCCTTGAGTGATTTTGAGGCTTGGTGATATCATTTTCCTAAGAAATATTATAGAAGTCATCCAATGAATGTATTCTGCTTATCTTTTAAAAATTTCTAGTAATTTTTGACTCTTCTTTGTCAGTTTCCTCTTCCAAGTAGAAAATATTGTGAAGAATTAATATTTTGAAGGATTAATATTTTGTAGGCAAGAAGTAGTCCTGAAATACTGCCTTCTTGTGTGACTGATGAAAATGAAGAGATGACTGTAGCTGTTAATGAAAAAGTTTGTCCTGAATTTAATAGTGACAGACATTCAAAAGAGGTAAAAATAATTCTGTATTAATATGTAAATATTCTTATCATTCTCTTCTCAATGTGCGTTATATACTATTTAATGCTAAGAAAAGAGAAAAATGTGTTAAATGGACTTTATGACCACAAAAATATTTGTTATATCACCATCAGTTGATTTTTCAAACATGCTATTTTATTTTAAGATGTTACCTTTTAAAACTTGGTTTCTAAAACCTTTTTTTTTTAATTTAAAATTATTTTTAGGAAGATCCATTTAATGTAGAAACAAGTTCACTGACAAATCCAGTTGCAGATTCAAACTTGGATTTTTTCCAGTCTGATCCTTTTGTTGGCAGTAAGTATTCTTATATTTACCGTACAAATTTACCAAAAAGGAGCATATAAGAATTTGGGCTTCAGTTTTGAGAGCCTACCTGTTATAGCAAAAGTAGAAAAGAGAATGATGTTTTTATATGGTCCTTAGTATTTGTCCTCTCCAGACAACTAAATCCTGGAACTAAGCGTTTGATTATGTCTTAGGAACCCCTGATTAAGAGTATGTTTCTTCTTCAGAATAGAGACCCAAAGAAAGAGAAGAGATTGGGCAGTCTTAACTCAACCAGCAGTTATTTACCAAAAGTGCCAACACCATGCTTTTACAATGACAGAAACTATAGTAGTTAGTAGTTCCGATCCCTGTCTATAGTAGTTAGTAGCTGCCTAAAGTCTTATTGAAAAATCATAAGTTCAATAAATTAAAATACCTGATGTCATCATAAGCTATGTTAAATACCACTTGTGTTAAACTTTTTATTTATTTCCAAACTCACCTTGTGAAACTGATAGGTCCATTTTTACCAGTTTTAAAGATGAGAAACTAAGAAACATAAATGGAAAAATTTGCTCAGAGGCATGGCCAGAATGAGCCTAGAAATTAGAACTCTACTAAGAAAACTTCTTTATTAATACACAAACACATATATATAGTGTTAAAAGATATATAAATTGAGCATTTAAAGTATACAATTAAATGGTTTGAGTACATTTTCATAGTTGTATAATTCTCACTAAAATCTAGTTTTGGAACAGATTTTATCACCCCGTAGAGCAATTCCAAATCCATTATAAGTCATTGCTGGTTCCCCTAAACCTCAATTCGCCCAACCACTGATCTGTTTTCTGTCTCTATAGATGTGCATACGTATGGGATTATACAATATATGCTTTTTTATGTCTGGCTTCATTTATTTAGCCTCATACTTGGAAGGATTACTCATATTTTAGTATGTTTCAATATTTCTTTCTGTTTTATTGATGAATATTATTATATGGATGTACCACATTTTACTTATTCATTGGTTAATGGACTGTTGGATAGTTTCCACTTTTTTGGCTGTTTTGAATAATGCTGTTGTGAACACTCATGTACAAGTTTTTTTGTGAATATATGTTTACTTTTCTCTGGGGTGTATATCAGATCATAGTACTCTGTTGAATCATTTGAAGAGCTGCCAAACTGTTTTCCAAAGTGTCTGTACCATTTTATATATGGTGTATATATATATATATATATTTCCACCAGTAGTATATGTGGCTTGCACTTTCTCCATATCTTTGCCAACACTTGTGACTCTATCCTTTTGATAATAGCCATCGTAGTGAGTGTGAAGTGGTATCTTAGTTTGATTTGAATTGTATTTCCTTAATGACTAATATTGTTGAACATCTTTCTTTGTGGTTATTCAATTCAGTTCAGTCGCTCAGTTGTATCCGACTTTTTGCAACCCCATAAACTGCATCGTGCCAGGCCTCCCTGTCCATCACCAACTCCCTGAGTCCACCCAAACCCATGTCCATTGAGTCGATGATGCCATACAACCATCTCATCCTCTGTCACCCCCTTCTCCTCCTGCCCTCAATCTTTCCCAGCATCAGGGTCTTTTCAAATGAGTCAGCTCTTCGCATCAGGTGGCCAAAGTATTGGAGTTTCAGCTTCAACATCAGTCCTTC